>MU826841.1:719378-937238 GCA_029204205.1 Desmophyllum pertusum | reverse complement strand
CTTTACATGCTTTGATGTACTTTACTTGCTTGGCTTACTTTACATGCTTGTCTTACTTTACTTGCTTGGCTTACTTTACCTGCTTTGATGTACTTTACTTGCTTGGCTTACTTTACGTGCTTGACTTACTTTACTTGCTTGGCTTACTTTATATGCTTGGCTTACTTTACTTGCTTGACTTACTTTACATGCTTTGATGCACTTTACTTGCTTGACTTACTTTACTTGCTTGGCTTACTTTACATGCTTTGATGTACTTTGCCTGCTTGGCTTACTTTACCTGCTTGGCTTACTTTACATGCTTTGATGTACTTTACCTGCTTGGCTTGCTTTACATGCTTTGCTGTACTTTACTTGCTTGGCTTACTTTACATGCTTGGCTTACTTTACGTGCTTGGCTTACTTTACTTGCTTGGCTTACTTTACATGCTTTGATGTACTTTACCTGCTTGGCTTACTTTACTTGCTTGGCTTACTTTACATGCTTGGCTTACTTTACCTGCTTTGATGTACTTTACTTGCTTGGCTTACTTTACATGCTTGGCTTACTTTACATGCTTTGATGTACTTTACTCGCTTGACTTACTTTACTTGCTTGGCTTACTTTACATGCTTTGATGTACTTTACTCGCTTGACTTACTTTACTTGCTTGGCTTACTTTACATGCTTGGCTTACTTTACGAGCTTGACTTACTTTACTTGCTTGGCTTACTTTACATGCTTTGATGTACTTTACTTGCTTGGCTTACTTTACATGCTTGGCTTACTTTACTTGCTTGGCTTACTTTACCTGCTTTGATGTACTTTACTTGCTTGGCTTACTTTACGTCCTTGACTTACTTTACTTGCTTGGCTTACTTTATATGCTTGGCTTATTTTACTTGCTTGACTTACTTTACATGCTTTGATGCACTTTACTTGCTTGACTTACTTTACTTGCTTGGCTTACTTTACATGCTTTGATGTACTTTGCCTGCTTGGCTTACTTTACCTGCTTGGCTTACTTTACATGCTTTGATGTACTTTACCTGCTTGGCTTGCTTTACATGCTTTGCTGTACTTTACTTGCTTGGCTTACTTTACATGCTTGGCTTACTTTACGTGCTTGGCTTACTTTACTTGCTTGGCTTACTTTACCTGCTTTGATGTACTTTACTTGCTTGGCTTACTTTACATGCTTGGCTTACTTTACTTGCTTGGCTTACTTTACATGCCTTGCTGTACTTTACTTGCTTGGCTTACTTTACATGCTTGGCTTACTTTACGTGCTTGGCTTACTTTACTTGCTTGGCTTACTTTACCTGCTTTGATGTACTTTACTTGCTTGGCTTACTTTACATGCTTGGCTTACTTTACTTGCTTGGCTTACTTTACATGCTTTGATGTACTTTACTCGTTTGACTTACTTTACTTGCTTGGCTTACTTTACCTGCTTTGATGTACTTTACTCGCTTGACTTACTTTACTTGCTTGGCTTACTTTACATGCTTTGAGGTACTTTAATTGCTTGGCTTACTTTACATGCTTGGCTTACTTTACTTGCTTGACTTACTTTACATGCTTTGATGTACTTTACTTGCTTGGCTCACTTTACATGCTTGGCTTCCTTTACTTGCTTGGCTTACTTCACATGCTTTGATGTACTTTACCTGCTTGGCTTACTTTACATGCTTTGATGTACTTTACCTGCTTGGCTTACTTTACATGCTTTGATGTACTTTACTTGCTTGGCTTACTTTACATGCTTTGACGTACGTTACTTGCTTGACTTACTTTACCTGCTTGGCTTACTTTACATGCTTTGATGTACTTTACTTGCTTGACTTACTTGCTTGGCTTACATTACATTCTTCGATGTACTTTACTTGCTTGGCTTACTTTACATGCTTTGATGTACTTTACTTGCTTGGCTTACTTTACTTGCTTGACTTACTTTACATGCTTTGATGTACTTTACTTGCTTGAATTACTTTACTTGCTTGGCTTACTTTACATGCTTTGATGTACTTTACCTGCTTGGCTTACTTTACCTGCTTGGCTTACTTTACTTGCTTTGATGTACTTTACTTGCTTGGCTTACTTTACATGCTTTGATGTACTTTACTCGCTTGACTTACTTTACTTGCTTGGCTTACTTTACATGCTTGGCTTACTTTACGAGCTTGACTTACTTTACTTGCTTGGCTTACTTTACATGCTTTGATGTACTTTACTTGCTTGGCTTACTTTACATGCTTGGCTTACTTTACTTGCTTGGCTTACTTTACCTGCTTTGATGTACTTTACTTGCTTGGCTTACTTTACGTGCTTGACTTACTTTACTTGCTTGGCTTACTTTATATGCTTGGCTTATTTTACTTGCTTGACTTACTTTACATGCTTTGATGCACTTTACTTGCTTGACTTACTTTACTTGCTTGGCTTACTTTACATGCTTTGATGTACTTTGCCTGCTTGGCTTACTTTACCTGCTTGGCTTACTTTACATGCTTTGATGTACTTTACCTGCTTGGCTTGCTTTACATGCTTTGCTGTACTTTACTTGCTTGGCTTACTTTACATGCTTGGCTTACTTTACGTGCTTGGCTTACTTTACTTGCTTGGCTTACTTTACATGCTTTGATGTACTTTACCTGCTTGGCTTACTTTACCTGCTTGGCTTACTTTACATGCTTGGCTTACTTTACCTGCTTTGATGTACTTTACTTGCTTGGCTTACTTTACATGCTTGGCTTACTTTACATGCTTTGATGTACTTTACTCGCTTGACTTACTTTACTTGCTTGGCTTACTTTACCTGCTTTGATGTACTTTACTCGCTTGACTTACTTTACTTGCTTGGCTTACTTTACATGCTTTGAGGTACTTTACTTGCTTGGCTTACTTTACATGCTTGGCTTACTTTACTTGCTTGACTTACTTTACATGCTTTGATGTACTTTACTTGCTTGGCTCACTTTACATGCTTGGCTTCCTTTACTTGCTTGGCTTACTTCACATGTTTTGATGTACTTTACCTGCTTGGCTTACTTTACATGCTTTGATGTACTTTACCTGCTTGGCTTACTTTACATGCTTTGATGTACTTTACTTGCTTGGCTTACTTTACATGCTTTGACGTACGTTACTTGCTTGACTTACTTTACCTGCTTGGCTTACTTTACATGCTTTGATGTACTTTACTTGCTTGACTTACTTGCTTGGCTTACATTACATTCTTCGATGTACTTTACTTGCTTGGCTTACTTTACATGCTTTGATGTACTTTACTCGCTTGACTTACTTTACTTGCTTGGCTTATTTTACCTGCTTTGATGTACTTTACTCGCTTGACTTACTTTACTTGCTTGGCTTACTTTACATGCTTTGATGTACTTTACTTGCTTGGCTTACTTTACATGCTTGGCTTACTTTACTTGCTTGACTTACTTTACATGCTTTGATGTACTTTACTTGCCTGGCTTACTTTACATGCTTGGCTTACTTTACATGCTTTGATGTACTTTACTTGCTTGGCTTACTTTACATGCTTGGCTTACTTTACATGCTTTGATGTACTTTACTTGCTTGACTTACTTTACTTGCTTGGCTTACTTTACATGCTTTGATGTACTTTACTTGCTTGGCTTACTTTACTTGCTTAACTTACTTTACATGCTTTGATGTACTTTACTTGCTTGAATTACTTTAATTGCTTGGCTTACTTTACATGCTTTGATGTACTTTACCTGCTTGGCTTACTTTACCTGCTTGGCTTACTTTACTTGCTTTGATGTACTTTACTTGCTTGGCTTACTTTACTTCTTGACTTACTTTACATGCTTTGATGTACTTTACTTGCTTGGCTTACTTTACATGCTTGGCTTACTTTACATGCTTTGATGTACTTTACTTGCTTGGCTTACTTTACATGCTTGGCTTACTTTACATGCTTTGATGTACTTTACTTGCTTGACTTACTTTACTTGCTTGGCTTACTTTACATGCTTTGATGTACTTTACTTGCTTGGCTTACTTTACATGCTTGGCTTACTTTACATGCTTTGATGTACTTTACTTGCTTGGCTTACTTTACATGCTTGGCTTACTTTACATGCTTTGATGTACTTTACTTGCTTGACTTACTTTACTTGCTTGGCTTACTTTACATGCTTTGATGTACTTTACTTGCTTGGCTTACTTTACTTGCTTAACTTACTTTACATGCTTTGATGTACTTTACTTGCTTGAATTACTTTAATTGCTTGGCTTACTTTACATGCTTTGATGTACTTTACCTGCTTGGCTTACTTTACTTGCTTTGATGTACTTTACTTGCTTGGCTTACTTTACATGCTTTGATGTACTTTACTCGCTTGACTTACTTTACTTGCTTGGCTTACTTTACATGCTTGGCTTACTTTACGAGCTTGACTTACTTTACATGCTTGGCTTACTTTACTTGCTTGGCTTACTTTACCTGCTTTGATGTACTTTACTTGCTTGGCTTACTTTACGTCCTTGACTTACTTTACTTGCTTGGCTTACTTTATATGCTTGGCTTATTTTACTTGCTTGACTTACTTTACATGCTTTGATGCACTTTACTTGCTTGACTTACTTTACTTGCTTGGCTTACTTTACATGCTTTGATGTACTTTGCCTGCTTGGCTTACTTTACCTGCTTGGCTTACTTTACATGCTTTGATGTACTTTACTTGCTTGGCTTACTTTACATGCTTGGCTTACTTTACGTGCTTGGCTTACTTTACTTGCTTGGCTTACTTTACCTGCTTTGATGTACTTTACTTGCTTGGCTTACTTTACATGCTTGGCTTACTTTACTTGCTTGGCTTACTTTACATGCCTTGCTGTACTTTACTTGCTTGGCTTACTTTACATGCTTGGCTTACTTTACGTGCTTGGCTTACTTTACTTGCTTGGCTTACTTTACCTGCTTTGATGTACTTTACTTGCTTGGCTTACTTTACATGCTTGGCTTACTTTACTTGCTTGGCTTACTTTACATGCTTTGATGTACTTTACTCGTTTGACTTACTTTACTTGCTTGGCTTACTTTACCTGCTTTGATGTACTTTACTCGCTTGACTTACTTTACTTGCTTGGCTTACTTTACATGCTTTGAGGTACTTTAATTGCTTGGCTTACTTTACATGCTTGGCTTACTTTACTTGCTTGACTTACTTTACATGCTTTGATGTACTTTACTTGCTTGGCTCACTTTACATGCTTGGCTTCCTTTACTTGCTTGGCTTACTTCACATGCTTTGATGTACTTTACCTGCTTGGCTTACTTTACATGCTTTGATGTACTTTACCTGCTTGGCTTACTTTACATGCTTTGATGTACTTTACTTGCTTGGCTTACTTTACATGCTTTGACGTACGTTACTTGCTTGACTTACTTTACCTGCTTGGCTTACTTTACATGCTTTGATGTACTTTACTTGCTTGACTTACTTGCTTGGCTTACATTACATTCTTCGATGTACTTTACTTGCTTGGCTTACTTTACATGCTTTGATGTACTTTACTTGCTTGGCTTACTTTACTTGCTTGACTTACTTTACATGCTTTGATGTACTTTACTTGCTTGAATTACTTTACTTGCTTGGCTTACTTTACATGCTTTGATGTACTTTACCTGCTTGGCTTACTTTACCTGCTTGGCTTACTTTACTTGCTTTGATGTACTTTACTTGCTTGGCTTACTTTACATGCTTTGATGTACTTTACTCGCTTGACTTACTTTACTTGCTTGGCTTACTTTACATGCTTGGCTTACTTTACGAGCTTGACTTACTTTACTTGCTTGGCTTACTTTACATGCTTTGATGTACTTTACTTGCTTGGCTTACTTTACATGCTTGTCTTACTTTACTTGCTTGGCTTACTTTACCTGCTTTGATGTACTTTACTTGCTTGGCTTACTTTACGTGCTTGACTTACTTTACTTGCTTGGCTTACTTTATATGCTTGGCTTATTTTACTTGCTTGACTTACTTTACATGCTTTGATGCACTTTACTTGCTTGACTTACTTTACTTGCTTGGCTTACTTTACATGCTTTGATGTACTTTGCCTGCTTGGCTTACTTTACCTGCTTGGCTTACTTTACATGCTTTGATGTACTTTACCTGCTTGGCTTGCTTTACATGCTTTGCTGTACTTTACTTGCTTGGCTTACTTTACATGCTTGGCTTACTTTACGTGCTTGGCTTACTTTACTTGCTTGGCTTACTTTACATGCTTTGATGTACTTTACCTGCTTGGCTTACTTTACCTGCTTGGCTTACTTTACATGCTTGGCTTACTTTACCTGCTTTGATGTACTTTACTTGCTTGGCTTACTTTACATGCTTGGCTTACTTTACATGCTTTGATGTACTTTACTCGCTTGACTTACTTTACTTGCTTGGCTTACTTTACCTGCTTTGATGTACTTTACTCGCTTGACTTACTTTACTTGCTTGGCTTACTTTACATGCTTGGCTTACATTACGAGCTTGACTTACTTTACTTGCTTGGCTTACTTTACATGCTTTGATGTACTTTACTTGCTTGGCTTACTTTACATGCTTGGCTTACTTTACTTGCTTGGCTTACTTTACCTGCTTTGATGTACTTTACTTGCTTGGCTTACTTTACGTCCTTGACTTACTTTACTTGCTTGGCTTACTTTATATGCTTGGCTTATTTTACTTGCTTGACTTACTTTACATGCTTTGATGCACTTTACTTGCTTGACTTACTTTACTTGCTTGGCTTACTTTACATGCTTTGATGTACTTTGCCTGCTTGGCTTACTTTACCTGCTTGGCTTACTTTACATGCTTTGATGTACTTTACCTGCTTGGCTTGCTTTACATGCTTTGCTGTACTTTACTTGCTTGGCTTACTTTACATGCTTGGCTTACTTTACGTGCTTGGCTTACTTTACTTGCTTGGCTTACTTTACATGCTTTGATGTACTTTACTTGCTTGGCTTACTTTACATGCTTGGCTTACTTTACTTGCTTGGCTTACTTTACATGCCTTGCTGTACTTTACTTGCTTGGCTTACTTTACATGCTTGGCTTACTTTACGTGCTTGGCTTACTTTACTTGCTTGGCTTACTTTACCTGCTTTGATGTACTTTACTTGCTTGGCTTACTTTACATGCTTGGCTTACTTTACTTGCTTGGCTTACTTTACATGCTTTGATGTACTTTACTCGCTTGACTTACTTTACTTGCTTGGCTTACTTTACCTGCTTTGATGTACTTTACTCGCTTGACTTACTTTACTTGCTTGGCTTACTTTACATGCTTTGAGGTACTTTAATTGCTTGGCTTACTTTACATGCTTGGCTTACTTTACTTGCTTGACTTACTTTACATGCTTTGATGTACTTTACTTGCTTGGCTCACTTTACATGCTTGGCTTCCTTTACTTGCTTGGCTTACTTCACATGCTTTGATGTACTTTACCTGCTTGGCTTACTTTACATGCTTTGATGTACTTTACCTGCTTGGCTTACTTTACATGCTTTGATGTACTTTACTTGCTTGGCTTACTTTACATGCTTTGACGTACGTTACTTGCTTGACTTACTTTACCTGCTTGGCTTACTTTACATGCTTTGATGTACTTTACTTGCTTGACTTACTTGCTTGGCTTACATTACATTCTTCGATGTACTTTACTTGCTTGGCTTACTTTACATGCTTTGATGTACTTTACTTGCTTGGCTTACTTTACTTGCTTGACTTACTTTACATGCTTTGATGTACTTTACTTGCTTGAATTACTTTACTTGCTTGGCTTACTTTACATGCTTTGATGTACTTTACCTGCTTGGCTTACTTTACCTGCTTGGCTTACTTTACTTGCTTTGATGTACTTTACTTGCTTGGCTTACTTTACATGCTTTGATGTACTTTACTCGCTTGACTTACTTTACTTGCTTGGCTTACTTTACATGCTTGGCTTACTTTACGAGCTTGACTTACTTTACTTGCTTGGCTTACTTTACATGCTTTGATGTACTTTACTTGCTTGGCTTACTTTACCTGCTTTGATGTACTTTACTTGCTTGGCTTACTTTACGTGCTTGACTTACTTTACTTGCTTGGCTTACTTTATATGCTTGGCTTATTTTACTTGCTTGACTTACTTTACATGCTTTGATGCACTTTACTTGCTTGACTTACTTTACTTGCTTGGCTTACTTTACATGCTTTGATGTACTTTGCCTGCTTGGCTTACTTTACCTGCTTGGCTTACTTTACATGCTTTGATGTACTTTACCTGCTTGGCTTGCTTTACATGCTTTGCTGTACTTTACTTGCTTGGCTTACTTTACATGCTTGGCTTACTTTACGTGCTTGGCTTACTTTACTTGCTTGGCTTACTTTACATGCTTTGATGTACTTTACCTGCTTGGCTTACTTTACCTGCTTGGCTTACTTTACATGCTTGGCTTACTTTACCTGCTTTGATGTACTTTACTTGCTTGGCTTACTTTACATGCTTGGCTTACTTTACATGCTTTGATGTACTTTACTCGCTTGACTTACTTTACTTGCTTGGCTTACTTTACCTGCTTTGATGTACTTTACTCGCTTGACTTACTTTACTTGCTTGGCTTACTTTACATGCTTTGAGGTACTTTACTTGCTTGGCTTACTTTACATGCTTGGCTTACTTTACTTGCTTGACTTACTTTACATGCTTTGATGTACTTTACTTGCTTGGCTCACTTTACATGCTTGGCTTCCTTTACTTGCTTGGCTTACTTCACATGTTTTGATGTACTTTACCTGCTTGGCTTACTTTACATGCTTTGATGTACTTTACCTGCTTGGCTTACTTTACATGCTTTGATGTACTTTACTTGCTTGGCTTACTTTACATGCTTTGACGTACGTTACTTGCTTGACTTACTTTACCTGCTTGGCTTACTTTACATGCTTTGATGTACTTTACTTGCTTGAATTACTTTAATTGCTTGGCTTACTTTACATGCTTTGATGTACTTTACTTGCTTGGCTTACTTTACCTGCTTGGCTTACTTTACTTGCTTTGATGTACTTTACTTGCTTGGCTTACTTTACTTCTTGACTTACTTTACATGCTTTGATGTACTTTACTTGCTTGGCTTACTTTACATGCTTGGCTTACTTTACATGCTTTGATGTACTTTACTTGCTTGGCTTACTTTACATGCTTGGCTTACTTTACATGCTTTGATGTACTTTACTTGCTTGACTTACTTTACTTGCTTGGCTTACTTTACATGCTTTGATGTACTTTACTTGCTTGGCTTACTTTACATGCTTGGCTTACTTTACATGCTTTGATGTACTTTACTTGCTTGGCTTACTTTACATGCTTGGCTTACTTTACATGCTTTGATGTACTTTACTTGCTTGACTTACTTTACTTGCTTGGCTTACTTTACATGCTTTGATGTACTTTACTTGCTTGGCTTACTTTACTTGCTTAACTTACTTTACATGCTTTGATGTACTTTACTTGCTTGAATTACTTAATTGCTTGGCTTACTTTACATGCTTTGATGTACTTTACCTGCTTGGCTTACTTTACTTGCTTTGATGTACTTTACTTGCTTGGCTTACTTTACATGCTTTGATGTACTTTACTCGCTTGACTTACTTTACTTGCTTGGCTTACTTTACATGCTTTGATGTACTTTACTTGCTTGGCTTACTTTACATGCTTGGCTTACTTTACTTGCTTGGCTTACTTTACCTGCTTTGATGTACTTTACTTGCTTGGCTTACTTTACGTCCTTGACTTACTTTACTTGCTTGGCTTACTTTATATGCTTGGCTTATTTTACTTGCTTGACTTACTTTACATGCTTTGATGCACTTTACTTGCTTGACTTACTTTACTTGCTTGGCTTACTTTACATGCTTTGATGTACTTTGCCTGCTTGGCTTACTTTACCTGCTTGGCTTACTTTACATGCTTTGATGTACTTTACTTGCTTGGCTTACTTTACATGCTTGGCTTACTTTACGTGCTTGGCTTACTTTACTTGCTTGGCTTACTTTACCTGCTTTGATGTACTTTACTTGCTTGGCTTACTTTACATGCTTGGCTTACTTTACTTGCTTGGCTTACTTTACATGCCTTGCTGTACTTTACTTGCTTGGCTTACTTTACATGCTTGGCTTACTTTACGTGCTTGGCTTACTTTACTTGCTTGGCTTACTTTACCTGCTTTGATGTACTTTACTTGCTTGGCTTACTTTACATGCTTGGCTTACTTTACTTGCTTGGCTTACTTTACATGCTTTGATGTACTTTACTCGTTTGACTTACTTTACTTGCTTGGCTTACTTTACCTGCTTTGATGTACTTTACTCGCTTGACTTACTTTACTTGCTTGGCTTACTTTACATGCTTTGAGGTACTTTAATTGCTTGGCTTACTTTACATGCTTGGCTTACTTTACTTGCTTGACTTACTTTACATGCTTTGATGTACTTTACTTGCTTGGCTCACTTTACATGCTTGGCTTCCTTTACTTGCTTGGCTTACTTCACATGCTTTGATGTACTTTACCTGCTTGGCTTACTTTACATGCTTTGATGTACTTTACCTGCTTGGCTTACTTTACATGCTTTGATGTACTTTACTTGCTTGGCTTACTTTACATGCTTTGACGTACGTTACTTGCTTGACTTACTTTACCTGCTTGGCTTACTTTACATGCTTTGATGTACTTTACTTGCTTGACTTACTTGCTTGGCTTACATTACATTCTTCGATGTACTTTACTTGCTTGGCTTACTTTACATGCTTTGATGTACTTTACTTGCTTGGCTTACTTTACTTGCTTGACTTACTTTACATGCTTTGATGTACTTTACTTGCTTGAATTACTTTACTTGCTTGGCTTACTTTACATGCTTTGATGTACTTTACCTGCTTGGCTTACTTTACCTGCTTGGCTTACTTTACTTGCTTTGATGTACTTTACTTGCTTGGCTTACTTTACATGCTTTGATGTACTTTACTCGCTTGACTTACTTTACTTGCTTGGCTTACTTTACATGCTTGGCTTACTTTACGAGCTTGACTTACTTTACTTGCTTGGCTTACTTTACATGCTTTGATGTACTTTACTTGCTTGGCTTACTTTACATGCTTGTCTTACTTTACTTGCTTGGCTTACTTTACCTGCTTTGATGTACTTTACTTGCTTGGCTTACTTTACGTGCTTGACTTACTTTACTTGCTTGGCTTACTTTATATGCTTGGCTTATTTTACTTGCTTGACTTACTTTACATGCTTTGATGCACTTTACTTGCTTGACTTACTTTACTTGCTTGGCTTACTTTACATGCTTTGATGTACTTTGCCTGCTTGGCTTACTTTACCTGCTTGGCTTACTTTACATGCTTTGATGTACTTTACCTGCTTGGCTTGCTTTACATGCTTTGCTGTACTTTACTTGCTTGGCTTACTTTACATGCTTGGCTTACTTTACGTGCTTGGCTTACTTTACTTGCTTGGCTTACTTTACATGCTTTGATGTACTTTACCTGCTTGGCTTACTTTACCTGCTTGGCTTACTTTACATGCTTGGCTTACTTTACCTGCTTTGATGTACTTTACTTGCTTGGCTTACTTTACATGCTTGGCTTACTTTACATGCTTTGATGTACTTTACTCGCTTGACTTACTTTACTTGCTTGGCTTACTTTACCTGCTTTGATGTACTTTACTCGCTTGACTTACTTTACTTGCTTGGCTTACTTTACATGCTTGGCTTACATTACGAGCTTGACTTACTTTACTTGCTTGGCTTACTTTACATGCTTTGATGTACTTTACTTGCTTGGCTTACTTTACATGCTTGGCTTACTTTACTTGCTTGGCTTACTTTACCTGCTTTGATGTACTTTACTTGCTTGGCTTACTTTACGTCCTTGACTTACTTTACTTGCTTGGCTTACTTTATATGCTTGGCTTATTTTACTTGCTTGACTTACTTTACATGCTTTGATGCACTTTACTTGCTTGACTTACTTTACTTGCTTGGCTTACTTTACATGCTTTGATGTACTTTGCCTGCTTGGCTCACTTTACCTGCTTGGCTTACTTTACATGCTTTGATGTACTTTACCTGCTTGGCTTGCTTTACATGCTTTGCTGTACTTTACTTGCTTGGCTTACTTTACATGCTTGGCTTACTTTACGTGCTTGGCTTACTTTACTTGCTTGGCTTACTTTACCTGCTTTGATGTACTTTACTTGCTTGGCTTACTTTACATGCTTGGCTTACTTTACTTGCTTGGCTTACTTTACATGCCTTGCTGTACTTTACTTGCTTGGCTTACTTTACATGCTTGGCTTACTTTACGTGCTTGGCTTACTTTACTTGCTTGGCTTACTTTACCTGCTTTGATGTACTTTACTTGCTTGGCTTACTTTACATGCTTGGCTTACTTTACTTGCTTGGCTTACTTTACATGCTTTGATGTACTTTACTCGTTTGACTTACTTTACTTGCTTGGCTTACTTTACCTGCTTTGATGTACTTTACTCGCTTGACTTACTTTACTTGCTTGGCTTACTTTACATGCTTTGAGGTACTTTAATTGCTTGGCTTACTTTACATGCTTGGCTTACTTTACTTGCTTGACTTACTTTACATGCTTTGATGTACTTTACTTGCTTGGCTCACTTTACATGCTTGGCTTCCTTTACTTGCTTGGCTTACTTCACATGCTTTGATGTACTTTACCTGCTTGGCTTACTTTACATGCTTTGATGTACTTTACCTGCTTGGCTTACTTTACATGCTTTGATGTACTTTACTTGCTTGGCTTACTTTACATGCTTTGACGTACGTTACTTGCTTGACTTACTTTACCTGCTTGGCTTACTTTACATGCTTTGATGTACTTTACTTGCTTGACTTACTTGCTTGGCTTACATTACATTCTTCGATGTACTTTACTTGCTTGGCTTACTTTACATGCTTTGATGTACTTTACTTGCTTGGCTTACTTTACTTGCTTGACTTACTTTACATGCTTTGATGTACTTTACTTGCTTGAATTACTTTACTTGCTTGGCTTACTTTACATGCTTTGATGTACTTTACCTGCTTGGCTTACTTTACCTGCTTGGCTTACTTTACTTGCTTTGATGTACTTTACTTGCTTGGCTTACTTTACATGCTTTGATGTACTTTACTCGCTTGACTTACTTTACTTGCTTGGCTTACTTTACATGCTTGGCTTACTTTACGAGCTTGACTTACTTTACTTGCTTGGCTTACTTTACATGCTTTGATGTACTTTACTTGCTTGGCTTACTTTACCTGCTTTGATGTACTTTACTTGCTTGGCTTACTTTACGTGCTTGACTTACTTTACTTGCTTGGCTTACTTTATATGCTTGGCTTATTTTACTTGCTTGACTTACTTTACATGCTTTGATGCACTTTACTTGCTTGACTTACTTTACTTGCTTGGCTTACTTTACATGCTTTGATGTACTTTGCCTGCTTGGCTTACTTTACCTGCTTGGCTTACTTTACATGCTTTGATGTACTTTACCTGCTTGGCTTGCTTTACATGCTTTGCTGTACTTTACTTGCTTGGCTTACTTTACATGCTTGGCTTACTTTACGTGCTTGGCTTACTTTACTTGCTTGGCTTACTTTACATGCTTTGATGTACTTTACCTGCTTGGCTTACTTTACCTGCTTGGCTTACTTTACATGCTTGGCTTACTTTACCTGCTTTGATGTACTTTACTTGCTTGGCTTACTTTACATGCTTGGCTTACTTTACATGCTTTGATGTACTTTACTCGCTTGACTTACTTTACTTGCTTGGCTTACTTTACCTGCTTTGATGTACTTTACTCGCTTGACTTACTTTACTTGCTTGGCTTACTTTACATGCTTTGAGGTACTTTACTTGCTTGGCTTACTTTACATGCTTGGCTTACTTTACTTGCTTGACTTACTTTACATGCTTTGATGTACTTTACTTGCTTGGCTCACTTTACATGCTTGGCTTCCTTTACTTGCTTGGCTTACTTCACATGTTTTGATGTACTTTACCTGCTTGGCTTACTTTACATGCTTTGATGTACTTTACCTGCTTGGCTTACTTTACATGCTTTGATGTACTTTACTTGCTTGGCTTACTTTACATGCTTTGACGTACGTTACTTGCTTGACTTACTTTACCTGCTTGGCTTACTTTACATGCTTTGATGTACTTTACTTGCTTGACTTACTTGCTTGGCTTACATTACATTCTTCGATGTACTTTACTTGCTTGGCTTACTTTACATGCTTTGATGTACTTTACTCGCTTGACTTACTTTACTTGCTTGGCTTATTTTACCTGCTTTGATGTACTTTACTCGCTTGACTTACTTTACTTGCTTGGCTTACTTTACATGCTTTGATGTACTTTACTTGCTTGGCTTACTTTACATGCTTGGCTTACTTTACTTGCTTGACTTACTTTACATGCTTTGATGTACTTTACTTGCCTGGCTTACTTTACATGCTTGGCTTACTTTACATGCTTTGATGTACTTTACTTGCTTGGCTTACTTTACATGCTTGGCTTACTTTACATGCTTTGATGTACTTTACTTGCTTGACTTACTTTACTTGCTTGGCTTACTTTACATGCTTTGATGTACTTTACTTGCTTGGCTTACTTTACTTGCTTAACTTACTTTACATGCTTTGATGTACTTTACTTGCTTGAATTACTTTAATTGCTTGGCTTACTTTACATGCTTTGATGTACTTTACCTGCTTGGCTTACTTTACCTGCTTGGCTTACTTTACTTGCTTTGATGTACTTTACTTGCTTGGCTTACTTTACTTCTTGACTTACTTTACATGCTTTGATGTACTTTACTTGCTTGGCTTACTTTACATGCTTGGCTTACTTTACATGCTTTGATGTACTTTACTTGCTTGGCTTACTTTACATGCTTGGCTTACTTTACATGCTTTGATGTACTTTACTTGCTTGACTTACTTTACTTGCTTGGCTTACTTTACATGCTTTGATGTACTTTACTTGCTTGGCTTACTTTACATGCTTGGCTTTCTTTACATGCTTTGATGTACTTTACTTGCTTGGCTTACTTTACATGCTTGGCTTACTTTACATGCTTTGATGTACTTTACTTGCTTGACTTACTTTACTTGCTTGGCTTACTTTACATGCTTTGATGTACTTTACTTGCTTGGCTTACTTTACTTGCTTAACTTACTTTACATGCTTTGATGTACTTTACTTGCTTGAATTACTTTAATTGCTTGGCTTACTTTACATGCTTTGATGTACTTTACCTGCTTGGCTTACTTTACTTGCTTTGATGTACTTTACTTGCTTGGCTTACTTTACATGCTTTGATGTACTTTACTCGCTTGACTTACTTTACTTGCTTGGCTTACTTTACATGCTTGGCTTACTTTACGAGCTTGACTTACTTTACTTGCTTGGCTTACTTTACATGCTTTGATGTACTTTACTTGCTTGGCTTACTTTACATGCTTGGCTTACTTTACTTGCTTGGCTTACTTTACCTGCTTTGATGTACTTTACTTGCTTGGCTTACTTTACGTGCTTGACTTACTTTACTTGCTTGGCTTACTTTATATGCTTTGATGTACTTTACTTGCTTGGCTTACATTACATGCTTGGCTTATTTTACTTGCTTGACTTACTTTACATGCTTTGATGCACTTTACTTGCTTGACTTACTTTACTTGCTTGGCTTACTTTACATGCTTTGATGTACTTTGCCTGCTTGGCTTACTTTACCTGCTTGGCTTACTTTACATGCTTTGATGTACTTTACCTGCTTGGCTTGCTTTACATGTTTTGCTGTACTTTACTTGCTTGGCTTACTTTACATGCTTGGCTTACTTTACGTGCTTGGCTTACTTTACTTGCTTGGCTTACTTTACATGCTTTGATGTACTTTACCTGCTTGGCTTACTTTACCTGCTTGGCTTACTTTACCTGCTTGGCTTACTTTACATGCTTGGCTTACTTTACTTGCTTGGCTTACTTTACCTGCTTTGATGTACTTTACTTGCTTGGCTTACTTTACATGCTTGGCTTACTTTACTTGCTTGGCTTACTTTACCTGCTTTGATGTACTTTACTCGCTTGACTTACTTTACTTGCTTGGCTTACTTTACATGCTTTGAGGTACTTTACTTGCTTGGCTTACTTTACATGCTTGGCTTACTTTACTTGCTTGACTTACTTTACATGCTTGGCTTACTTGAGTCACGTCACGCGCGAGGAGCGAAGCCCGAGGAGGGGGGGGGGGGGGGGGGGCGGTACTCCCCAAAAAAATTTGGGTAGGGGTGTGCCGCTGGACTATAAAACCCCTTAACCTGTACCGACTACAAAACGCTAATTTTGCGACCCTGTTCCAGACTAAATGTTAAAAAAGATACCCTGTTCCAGACGATTTTTAACGATTTTTTCTAACCCAAAAGGCTAAACTAGTAAGCAGCAGTTGTAAAGCTTCTTTAAATTCAAAATGGATTAATGACAAACAATTGCAAGAAACTTTATGTGACATGTAATTTACAATTTACGGACAAATGTATCTATCGATTGACAGGATTTTGCTGCGGCCTTTCTATTTCGCTCTTCTGTGACCTCTGGCTCTGTTCGGTCCATTTTATCCAATATTGACACACATGCTGAGCCCTTTTGCAGTTCATTATTGGGGTACCCAGTCTTCTCTCATTTTGATAGAGCCTGGGGATTAAAATTCCGTATGAGGGTTTTAGGTCGAATTTATCGTTAACGTTAAATTCAGCTTATAGAATCTCAAGATCTGGTCCAAAATTTAATATGTCACCCAGCAAATCTACAAATGGCGGACCTTCGATGTTATCTTCGTTGATTCAGGCTTCATTTCCAGACTACACCAGTTAGCGAATTAGAGCTTTTCATTCACTTTATTTTCAGCCATCGGTCCACGGACGCACCTGTCGCATCCCTCGCCCTACGGGCCTGATTATTTTAGTGTGGTTAGCCAAAGCAAGAGATGTTGCCTTAGGGCTAGGGTTATCAAATGCAATACACCAAAGAAAAAAATAACAAAACCAACAAAGTTGCTGCACTATCCTCAACGGCGACAACTCGGAGAACGAAGTCTTGACCTATATTATCAATTGAGAGGTCTGGTGAGAGTTAACGAAAGCCATTGGCGTGGAAATGTTTATATCTAGTATGTCTAGTATACATGTTATAAAGGGATGATGTGGATTCATGACTGCTGGGTAGAGAAAAATATAACTTACTGATTGAAATCGTGAGAGTCCCTAACCCATTTCGTTTAATCGGCTCATGGGCTACATGTATGCGCATTCTCTGAGTAAAAAATGCAGTAGCCATGAGCACGCCTCGCGGGCCTATTTTTTTATCTGCTTTATTTTTGCACTTTTTGTCATCTTTACACACAGAATAATCTACATCATGTTGCATTGCTACTGAGTCTGTTTTACCTGTTGGTTGATCATAGATTTCTAATATTTGACCTGTTGTTGGGTCATATCTTACTTGTGAATCTAAATCGTTATACGGACCTGTGTATTTATGACCTGGTAAGGTAAACCCCCCTTTCGGTTTTGGTAATCTTCCGATCAATTTATGAATATCAACCCCTTGACCATATTGACTTCTATCATAAAGTGGATTAGTAGGATCACTTGTATCAGTGTACATACTCATATCATATGCTATTCCTTTACCAATCGGTGATAATTTATTTGAAATATCGCTCGTGAACGAATCCAGAGCTTGATCCAAATAGTTATGCCCAACCTTTTTGATCTTAGATTTTACAAAATCAGATTTTACAGCTCGGCTCAAAGCTTGGCGTCCAACTAAAGATCCCATTTTCAGAGCTCCTTTGAAGAGCTCTGACGCCAAATCGCCCCCATCTTGTGAGGGCATAACTAGTTTTTTGATTGTTTAACGAACTTAGTCTTCTTTATGCCACACTCAGCACAGGTACAATAGAACATCAATCTACCATTCTTAGCTTTTTTTATAGCCAGATGGTTCCACACACTCAGTTTGTTTCTTTTGTTTAACACAATAACTTTTCACCATTATAATAATAAGTTACATAATATTTATAAAATAGTTGATAAGAAAATGATGATTAACACTATGATCTATTGGATCAAAATTTGAATTATGTATGGTTTCCAATAATGATACACCTCTTTGACGTTCATTTAGATAGTATAAACACCAATATCCGCATAAAATGGAATCTCTTTCTTGTATTTCATCTCTAGAAAATACGAGGTGTTTTTTGCTTGTTGATAAATACGTTTTGACCTCATGGGGCATAGTTAAACCGAATGGATCAAAGTATTCACAATAATTATCAATATTCCTATAACAAACCCAGTGAGTGCCCGGCCCTATTTGTGATTATTAAAAACTGGACCACGGATATTGAATTTCTAGCTTTTTGATTGGTTAAACGGAGACAGTCTAACAGCTGATATACCTGCTCCGACAAATATGAACGCGTCAGCGAGAAAGAGAACTGAATTTTTTCTCTCTCCAAGGAACAATGGCCGCCGGAAAAAAATTGTTTCGCGGCAGAATTGACGGAAGACGAAGTAACAGAACTGATAGAAAATGCAGCAAAGTTTTGAACGAAACATTTAATTGGAAATGCCTGTAATTAATGTACTACAAATGCAACTGAACGAGCACTAAAGGAAGCCTGAAACAATTTACGGGAAAATTCGAAAACTCGCAATACAAATCTGCACAAATTCGTTCAAAATGAATGAAAAGCTGTTTACAACTTAAGTTTAAGCTTAGCCTATTCAGTATTGTTACCTTGTGTTTCGAAGAGGCTTGTCAATTCCAACTGGCCTAAGCTTTTAAAATCAGCACAATCTTAATATCGGAGAAGAAGCATACGACAGTTCGTCAAGCGTTCGTGTAGTGATGGTCAGGTACAATCAAAGATCACTTCACAGTGGAATTCTCTTCGAAGATCACTCTTTTTCTCTCCATCCATGTAGATATTGACGCTTTCCTTTGCTTTTTACTTCAGTGAACATGATTTTAACTTGCTCAGTTTCGCTGGTTTCAACACAATTGATTCTGTAGTCGTGCACGATTTGCTCGTCGTAAACAACCCGTTCAGCTGTCCCGGCCATTCAACTTGTAAAATGAATATAAAGTTCAGCTCCACAATTATTTCTGATCTTTCCATTTTAAGCTAAACCATTTGCACAATTTCCCAGAATATACGAAACTTTAGAAGACAGAGCGAAGATTAACATTCTGTTTTGCTCTCTTTTCATTCACTGTGCTAACTGAACTGGCAGACCGCGCCAGCCTTTTGCCGCCGTTTTCATACAAATCATACTTCATTTAGATTGAACTGAAAATTCACTCAGTCGATTGATAAAGTAATACCGAAGTTTAGTTTAGTGAAGTTTTTAATAAAACAATTATTCCATTTGCCCTTGTTGGATATGAGAGGATTATAGCCAACTCGCGCTACGCGCTCGTTGGCTATTTATCCTCTCATATCCAACGCGGGCTCATGGAATAATTGTTAAATAATCCCACATTCTTTCTTTATTTTGTTAGGTAAATTATCACGACTGAAAATACCTCTAAAATGTTTAATCTTGAGTTGTTTCAACCAGTTTATTAAATCAATGTTTGATAATGCTTTGTTTATGAATTTTAAAGGAGTGCTCCGAGTAATGGGATTCCGTTGAATGAGCTGTTTTTGCCTAGAAGAAGCCCTTTCCCTTTTTTACCTTTTTTTTTGGAGCTTTTTTTATTCCCATCCCTATCGGGTTGTCCCATGTTTCCAAAGAATGGTGGAGGTCGTGCATATGGATTAATCAAGCCACCTTTTGATTTTGGGGAAGGAGGAGGAGGTACATAAACAGGTAACGATCTTCTTGATCTATTACTATCAACCTGCAATCCTTTACCAGGTTAATGCCTTAATCAACAAAGGGACCCCGATTGAAGCGAGCAGCGTCCCGAGAAAGCCACCAGATTGTTTTTTAGTAGGATTAATAACTAACTGGCCACCATTTTGAAGAGCATCTAAAATCTGCTTTTCTGTGATACTGTTAGTAGATGCTTATACTGAATGAGTTGATTTACCTTATTTTGTGGAATAAGAAAACCACCCGTCTGTCCCTTTCCAAAAATCTTGTCAATCCCCAAACTACCCAAAGCACTCATTGCACCAGTTGCTAAGGCTGGAACCGCCTTTGTGGCATATGGCAATAATTTTGTTCCCAATGAAAATAAAGATGTCCATAAACTCCCACCATGTTTAACTGCTTTTCTTATCTGTGTCTTTGATATTTTGATATCAACTCCTGTTCCATTTTTTATGTGATTTCGCGATTTTATTTATCTGAGTTTTTGTAAGCATCAATTCATCAGATCCATTCAATTCGGCTCTTGATAATCGTATTGTAATTGCAGAATTATTTTGATAAGCTTTTGCAAGTCTTGATCTCTGTCCTTCTGATAGATTAACTCCGTGAGGATAATAGGTTGTCATATCTAACATGTTTAATTAATAATTTTCGGTATCCTTGTTATAACATACCTAGTTTAAAAACATCAGTTGAATATATTTAAGATCTAAGCAATAGCTTACCATTCTTCTGCTCAAGTTCGACGTCTTGTTCATGCAAGGTAATCGCATAAATAGAATATGGTGTAGCGGTTGTTCCCGAAAGCTCATATCTGAACGCCAATTTTGTAGTACCATCTCGGACATCAACTTTCTGTTTCGTGAGGTCAAAGTATAGGAATGGAAATATAGAACCAAAATTTGTTCGATTCAAAAGTGTCCCTTCTCCGTATTCGTTGTTAGCATGAACATATTTCAAAACATCTCTGTATACACGTGATGGATCCGAAGAAGGTGTGTAATGAATCTCCGGATACTCGTTTCCATTCCCTACAATGAGATAAGAATTCAAAAGAGTTCGAGGGTCTGTACTAACTGAAAAGGTGTTATACAGGTACGGATTTGCTGTTTGTACGTCTACGTTTGCGTCATTTATAATGAACACGAAAACATGACGAGGTCGTGTTATACCAGAAGTTATTTTAAAATTACCTGTTCTCTGTTGCGAACTGTTGGATCTTTCCACATTTTCGCGAAGATAAGTCCAATTCCGTGTTTTCAGAAATTCACTCATATACAAGCTTTGACCCTCCGAATTAAAAGTTATTCTTGGAACAAACAGCTGCATTCTAGTGATTATTACCCTGCAATCATCTGCACCTTGCCAAATCAAGTTACCATCGCTCTCAATTTTTAAATTCAATTCCACTCGGGTGTTCGGCAATAGCTCACCCATAAGACTTTCAAAAAAAGAATATCTATTTAGCGATACTTCAGTATGAACAACAGTGGACGTACCAAGAAGAGCTTTTCTGCTTGCAAAGCCTTTATTATAAGCCGCATTTGTCTTGTCTTCTTGTGCATTTCTGTTAGTATCAAGATAGAAAAATTCATTTGAAGCCGTACTTTTTGCATAAGATGGACTATATTCAAGCAAGTTTTTGATGTTCACAACATGGTTACTCTCGTTGCAGTCGTATACCTTCTTACCGTTCAACTTAATATCAAAATTCTTGATCAAACTATGACTCCCATTGACTATTCCATTATGATCATCAACAGCGAGATTCCCACCAGCTGTTTTTGTCACCTTGAAATCTAGCGATATCCGAGAATTATACCAATCAAATGGTGTAACCTCCCCCGAATTGTCAACAACAAATCGGTAGCCGTCCTTTTTCTGTCTAGCATTATTAGCAACAGTCGTATTCAAAGCTGTTTCCAGGTCAAAAACAACATCTTCGTATCTCTCAACATATTTAGGATTTCTATACATATATAATTAAATTACATAATTTTCATCTTGCGAAGTTTCCCACCTGAAAGTAGTTGATTAACTCTTTCATTTATCTCATAATCAGTTAATGGTGATGATTGTGTTGGTAGTGATTGTGTTAGTGGTGGTTGTGTTATTAATGGTGTTTCTATATTATTTCTACTTAAGAGCTGAACTATTTTATCACCTGCTTTCTTTGCTGCAAAATCACCTGCTTTAGTAGCTGCGTTTTCGAATGCTTTTTCAGCACCTTTTTGAATCCCAGCTTTCAATGTTTTTTTTACTGTCTTACCAAATATTTTACTGACTATTGATTTCATTACATCTGATATACCCTCACCATAAATATGTGTTTTCACATATCGATCCATTTCTGGATCGTAATGTTTTTTGTATTCACATTGTCTTGTCATTCTATATTCTTTGGTTAGATTAAATAGGTGTTGATCTAAGAATCAATGTTATATACCAGTCGATGCCATTCAAAATCACAGGTCTATCTAAAGCATCCGAAACATAAAATCTCATTTGACTGATATTATTAGAAGCTACAGGACTAAAGAGAGCACGCCTCGGTTCAAAAGTAAATGGAAAGCTTCTTGTTAAATTATCAGTTGGGATAACACTCAATGTATTACTGTTATTACCGTTCACAATACTGTCTGTTATAGCATCGGTATTTATATATAACGAGTCAATCGAATTCGTAATATTTGGGAGCATTAATCCATACTCCGTTTTTGTAATAATCTTCTGTTCGAATCCGATTAACTCGCCAAATACAGTACCTCTAAGATCTAACTGATAATTATTTTCAATCTCTATAATCACTCTATACGACGACAATATAAATGTTATTGAAATGTTATAGTCATCTCTAGTTTTGTGGTTTTGTTTAGTCATGTATTGATGTAAATAATCGTTAATGTCGTCGTAACTATACATCCCAGCAACAAAAGTAACTGTTTCCCATGACTGGCCTCCATCTGTAGAATATTTGATAGAACCATTTCCATATATCGGAGAAATATTATGCCAACTATAAGTCATTGTCAGACGATCTACAGCTAGTTCATGTTGCATATCTGGGTTTAATTTTAAAATTGGATTGAATTTAACAACAAAATCTTCAGTTTTACTTCGTCCTACTTTGATTCTGTTGATTGATGAGATATGAATTGCTCTTTCATTCATTATATATATATATATTAGAGTATATTATTTGAGTATATATTCTTTTAAAAGATCATTAAGTTGATTGTTATTTAGAACACCTAATTTGTTTAATGTATGCACAATTTCTGTGAATTCATCTCTTACACCATTATTTCCTGCCAATAATGACCCTCCTAGCAGCTCCAGACGTGAAAATAAATCCTGTGGGTTATTATAATAAACAACTCCACTACCTATCTTTTTGTATTTTTTACTTGTTCTATGTATTGGAATTTCACTGATTCTATTCAAGTCGTCAAATACTATTTTGATAAAGGACTATATTTCTTTTTACTATTGAACCTCTTTGTGAGTAGATCAAGTGTATCAAAATCAACTCGTTTATCATATACTTTTTCACCATCTTTGTAAGCAATTAGTTTGAGTTGTCTATATAATTCAGGCATATCAATGATTAAATTACCATATGTGCCATTTTCTGGGTTGATTTTGTATGCATTTCGTTTTTGTTGTGTATATATACCCTTTCCGACTTTCAAAGTTTTTGTACCCTCTTCGATTAGACCTATACGTTTTCTATATTTTCGAATAGCATCAATGTCTCTGGTGTATTCGTCTATTTCATCTTTATTATTCTTTCTTGCTTTTTTGTTGTAGACACATGGGCTTTATCTAGACCTAGTTTGCGATTTAACTCACCCGATTTCTCTAATATGGTCTGTGCAGTAGTTGAATCTTTCATGGTATTAATCAGAACAGTTGATGGTAAATCTAATTGATGTTTTTGCATAATTGCAAAGTCTTCTTCTGTAAAACCTTTATTCATATCTGAAACCATTTTTGTTTGTTCACCGCCAGGCCCTGGCAATGATAATTTTTGAATTTGCTGATAATATGGGACTATTTGCATTTCTTTTGCTTCTTCTCTCAACTTACTTATTTCATCGATTTCTTTTCTAATTTCTCAGTAATCGGTTTAACTTCTTCTTTTTTTTGTTCATAGACATCCTGCTTTGATGTTTTCTCAACCTTAATAACATCACGAACAATTTTGGTTATTTTTCCTGCTTCAATTTTAGGAATAGTGAGTCTCTTATATCGTTCTATATCCATATATTATTACGTTATATTAAAACTTATCTGAACTTATCTGAACTTATCTGAACTTATCTTAACTTATCTTAACTTATCATTAATATATAACGTAATAATATATATGGATATACCAAATTACGATTCTGGTAATAGTCAACAAGATAATTTCAAACAGTTGTATTCATACATGCCAAAGAACACATTTCGTGTGTTGATTTGTGGTGGTAGTGGTAGCGGTAAAACTAATCTTTTATATCATATGATTACGAAACCGCTTGTTTACTACGATCAAATTCATTTATATGGGAAAAATCTTGAACAGGATAAATATAAAAACATGGTGGAGACAATGAATAAAATTAGTAAACAAGTTGGTTATGATGTTTTAGTTTCTAGTAATGATCAAATTATCCCCGTAAATAAATTAGAAAATCAAGATTTACAAAGAGTTGTTATTTTTGATGACTATGTATGTGAGAAAAATCAAAAGGATTTAGTAGATTATTTTATTCAAGGACGGCATAAAAACTGTTCAATAATTTATCTTAGTCAAAGTTTTTATAAAACGCCAAATGACATTAGATTGAATTGCTCGCATTATTGCGTTTATGATTTTCCATCTACTAATGAAAGAAATCTGATATCTAGAGAGCTTAGTGTTGATAAGGAAAAATACATTAAGGCTACCAAAAAACCATACTCATTTTTATATGTCGATAAACCTATGAAATTAATCAAACGAAATTTTTATGGAAATATTTAATATAAAGATATAATATAATGGGTATTTTTAATGAACATGGCAGTTCTACTACCACCACTGATAGTAGTGATATCATAAAAACAGGACCACCAGGAATAGGGTTCAAACTGGATTCAGATGGTAATTACGACATGCAACATAAAAAAAATCAGCAATCTAGCTGATCCAACAAATGCTCAAGATTCGGTTAATTATATGACAATGAGAGCTCAGACCCTCTTATTAGATGGTACTAATCATATGACTTCAAAATTAAATATGGGTGGTAATGAAATATTAAATTCTGGTGATATCGTTATGCAAAATAAATTGGTAAAACAGATGGGGAATCCGTTGGCGATCAAGATGGTGTTAATCTCTTAACACTAAATTCTGGATTAAATAAAAAAATGGATAAGATCGATGGGGATCTTGATATGAAGAATAATAAAATTCTGAATGTCGAAACATTACCCGATTCAAAAATAGACGATGAATATTCAGTCAAGGTGAAAGATACGAAATCAGTTGTTAACAAGGGCTATCTTAACCTAAATTTCCTAAAGAGGGACAAAACTGAGACTTTCTTCGATCTGAAAGGTCAACTAATAAAAAATACTGAAGCATTCTCGAGCGTATACGATGATCAAAGTCTTGTTCCAAAAAAATACATCGATACAGGACTCGCCGCAAAAGTTGATAAATCTGAGCTATTTACACTTCCCACAAAGAATTATCTTGATAGTGAACTTGATAAGAAGTTAGATATTGCTGGAGGAGTAATGACTGGAAACCTCGATATGAATTCTAAATATATAAACAATGTATCTACCCCGTCTACTAATCTCCAAGCTGCTAATAAAGCTTATGTAGATTTGACTGCTCTTTCAGTATTAGGTGAAAATAAAATGCTTGCAGATATAGATATGTCAAACCACAAGATCATTAATTTGGGATCACCGGATTCTGATACAGATGCTGTAACCAAAAAATACGTCAACGAATCCCACGTTTCAAGCTCGAACAACAAGGAAAACGTCTTTGACTATCTGATGGGAGATAAAAAGGAAAGTATTCCCGGGCATGATATTGAAGTTGTTGATATTTCAGATTTTGAAGATTCTCCGCACAGTCTTAATAAACGAGCGTATAAACTGAAACTTGGTAAAAATGCTCAGAATAAATACTCGGCAAGGATTTGATTTGATATGAGCTCTCTATCAGGAGGAGAATATACCATATGCGTCGAATACTTCATTACATCTCTGATAAGTGTTAATGTTACTTCGGCTAGCTTGAATATCAATCAACAAACAACAAAGAAATTCACAGGTTATACGAGGAGTATTGTTCATATGCATAAGTATAGTGTTACACCGCCAGTTGAAATCGATATTGATCTGTTAAGTGACGGAACATCTGATAGTTCATCCAAAACGGAAGGAAGATTAGTGATTTATGGAATTGAAGGTAATCAAAGTGATCTATCATCTGATATATATGATTCTGCCTTCGTGTTAAAAAACAACAAAATGATAATGGAAACTGACATTGATTTGAACGGACATCGATTTATTGACAATAATCGTGTTTCGTATATGACACACATGTATCGGAAACTACTTGATCAGTATATGGATCTGACAGATACCAATGCTTCAATGTAGTCAAACAAGGTGATAGATTCAAAATAGATAGAATTAAACCTGATCTCATCGTTAACACAGAACTTGATGAATATGATGTAAACGGTTTCAGTATAAATGGGTCATTACCGAAAACATTTGATCAAAATGATGAATTTACACTATTTGTTAGCTTCAAACATAATAATAATATGATTCTTCATACTGTCTTTGGTCCATCAGGTTTTACTCAAAGTGAAGGTTCAAGTAATATACAGTTCCCCAAATTCTACGTCAACGAAGATTACTTCTTTATGAGAACAAGTGATGATGATAGTCACGCACAGAGAATTTCAGCTCCTAACCTTGGAAAGAGAATGTTTCTTTGGATTACAAAATTAGGAGATACATATCATATGAAAATATCGGTTCAGTCTGAAGTCGTTTCAGCTTCCTTATCACATAACCCATTCTCAACAACAAGATTCTACATCAATTTACCATTCAAGATTCTCAGAGTCGGATTCGTAAGCAGGGGTATCTCAACTACTTCATTCACTTATAGCAAGATCTATCTCCTCGAGAAGCAGAACTTAATCTAAGATCATTACTATTAATATATAAATTGAATCGAGCTGAGAGAGTAAATATGTTTCAGAAGACACTAGATAGAATTTATCTAACTTATTTATATATGCCTAAGAGAACAAGTATATACGGCTTCAACCATATCGACAAGAGTCTAAATAAGGAAACCATCGACGAAATCAAATCGTTATATGCATATTATCACCGGAAATGCTGGTGTTACAAGAGTGCTTTCAAATACTTCAAACAATTAAATCTACTGGTGAATATATCATCCGCAGGACTCATTGTTGTAGGAAGTGTAGTTGGCGGTATTACATTAAATCCTGCTATCTTAGGCGCTGTGAGTGGCAGTGGTTTATTGCTCAAAACCTATTCAGAGTTTAAAAACTTCTCTCGCAAGATCGAGACTGCAAAATTCGCTTTCACAACATATCAGAAAACATTAGTTGAGCTTCGATCCTGTCTAAGGGGTGGGATGTTTAATAACGAAATATTTGTTAATGATATGAAACTTCTAGACGAGATCATCATAGATACGTGCCCAATCGTAGATAGATTCGAGAAACAATATTCTAAGAAATTCACGACTTAATAATCTGTAAAATCTCTGTCTGCATCATGACGTCACGGCACAGCAGTGCCGTAACGTCACACTATCCATAAAAATTTACTCATTAATTTATTATATTTATCATCAATATTATCGGTCTCTTTAACCAGCTTTATATTTTTTGAATATATTGATGACATAACTTTTTGGAAAGGATCATTATCTACTTTTCAGATTTAATATATATCAAGCCGCATTTTTCACAAATATTTTTCCTTATTTTATTATACTGATGTAAGGTTTTCAAGCTCTTAGATAAGTCGAAATATTTATAACATGGAGATTGAAATGATTCAAATAGCTTTCGGAATATGAAGTTAAATTTTATTGACCGTTTTCTTTTGTCGTTAAGTAAAACACCTTCAATCTTCTTAAACATACTATTAATTTTGGCTCTATCTTTATACGATATTTGAATCTTGTGTTTGAAACATTTATTGTCTAAGACGTTCTTTATATGGTATTTCCGATGATAGACCGACTTCTTCCTTAATTTACACATGTTTTCATAAAAGTCAATATACTCATTAACCATATAATAACCATCAACTGCACCACAGTTTATACAAACAATCATAACATCATTAATCGTTTCTTTATTATCACAACATTGTTTATCGTCTTTACATTTTACATTTTCAGTTAACTCTTGATCACAGAAAGGGCAAATGATCTCTCCATCTTCCTTCAAGCCGTCATGAATATTCGTATCACAATTCATTCTATACTATTAGATGAGATTATATTTTAAGTACAATAACAAACAAAAACGTATGACGTCACGGCACAGCTGTGCCGTTTGCTCTTATATGTTACAAATATCATAAATGAATATGGGTTTCAATGAAAAATTTCACAATTGTGAAGTAAAAATGTGAAGTTTCTGATTGGTTGGTAAAATCATACGATTGTCTCATGACTGTCTCATGACCTGATATGTTCAGACCTTCCAGCCGGGGAATCCCCGAATATAACATCCGGTTTTCCGAGAAAGTCACGCAATGGAAAAATGCATTTGTACCCCATATGAGCGCAAACACATATATCAAAAAATGGATTTTGCATTTATACCCCCCATGAGCGCAAACACATATATCAAAAAATGGATTTTGCATTTATACCCCCCATGAGCGCAAACACATATATCAAAAAATGGATTTTCGCTTATGAGAAAATGAGTGTGAGATATTGCCATAACAGACCAAGTAGTAAAAATTATAAAAAATATAGAACAATGAATAAATTCCATCAAAAGTAGTTTACTGTGTCTCTCAATAACATGCAAACTCTGCTCAATCAACAGTTGCATTGTTTGTAGCTGTCAGTCATTTTACATGTAGCTCGTCTCAAGAAACATGTTCACTTCAACGGGTCCAAAAGGTCATGTCCATGGGCTGTGATTGGTGGATTTTGATCCATTTTGTTTGTTTCTTTTTTTCAGGGTCTGTTGGTTGTTGTTGTAATAATTTATGATTGACGGCAGAGAAAAACACATTAGTCAGTTGCGGTTTTAATTTCAGTTTTTGTTATCGAAAGGTGCAGTAATTACTTAAATTGCATAATATTGTTATTGTCAGTAGTACCAGTCTATGGATAACACCATGGATAAGAACATAAAACTTACATTCTACTCCCAGGAAGCCTCTGGCAGAAGATGGTTGATTGATATTGACAGTAGCATCACATACATAATAGCCATGGTCACTGATGGAGATGTTTTTTATGGTAAGCTGAGAGGATCCAGTATCAGGGGTGATCTCATATTTACTATCACTGACAATTTTTTGTTCCCCTCTCATCCATGTGAAATTTTGACTTGGAACACCAGTGGCATTGCAGGTAAAGGTTGCAGACCCTCCCGCCTTAACAGACATCACTGAAGGAGTAACAGATGCATGGCCTAAAGGGGAAAAAAAATGAAATGTTGATATTAGTATGGGTAATCAAATGATGGTGATGGAGTTACAAATGTAGGAAATCCCAAGTTTAAATGGAGAACATAGCCAAATTTATAGTACTGTAGATTGGTGTAGATGAGAAACTTGTCTAAGATGAAAATCCATCTGACGGAAAAACCCATCTCATATGAATTTAAGGACTGTAAAACTGTGTTAAAATGTTATCACAAGTAATTTTAATTTAGGATGCAAAAACTGTTAAACAAGATACATGTAGAGTTTAATGTAATGTGAATTTTTAAAAGAGGTTTAGTAGTTAAAGAAGGATTCAACAAATACAAGCAATAGCTAGGAAAATCTATTTTGTGAAATCGTATCTCCTTCGGCTCCTCGATTTTGCAAAATAGATGGTCCTAGCTATTGTGAGTATTTGTTGAATCTTCTTTAACTACTTGGCGTGACTTTGGTTACCAGACTCTTCAAATATTATGCGAAACAAAGAAACACGTTTGCGGTGCAAGTATTCACTCACACAGTGCTCATTGCAACGCAAGTGTTTTTATATTGAAGAAATGTGCTACTACTTGTATACCTAACAAAAATGTCGACTGTCAAAGAGTTAAAAGCTCAAGCACAACAATACAGTCTCCCGATAAGTGGGGGAAAGAATGATCTTGTGTGTAGAATTGCAGAGGCCCGTGACACTAAGCTCATAGAAAGAGTTATGCGGGCACACCAAAAACCGGAGAGGTTTCCAGCTCTATTAGGTGATGTGGCGAACCCCCACAAAAAAGCTCAACGAGCTCATGAGCTACGTCGCATTAACGACGAGGTTACCGCAGCTTTACGAGCTGCCGCCTATTAAAAACGTGTTGCTGAGCATCCAACCCAATGACCAAAACCTCTGCAGCGACTTACTCGTCGAGAAATTAGTCAATTAACCAGACCTCATGAGCTCGCAAAACTACCAGAACCGTTTGCCCGACAAATTGTACAATCAAAGGCTCCTATGAGTCACTCATGAATGATAAGGCATATTAGAAAATTCTAACAGAAAGCCAAGTGCTGCGGATGGAAATTGATAAACAAGTCAAACAAGAATTATGAACATACAACTGCCTGATTCCCCATGACCACAGTTAATTAAGTTGACGTAATAAAATCAATAAAGGTTGCCTGGGTAAGTCGGTACTGTAAAGCGGCTGACAGGTACTGGTGTGCCATCCTTGATTCCAAATTAAGCAAGGTCGGAGGAGCTTTCTTGTTTCAATGTAATTACGACTTTAAATTACTGGACCTCAAAGATCTACCTGCTTTTTATAAGAGTGTTTTAGCAGTTTGGCAAGAACTCAATTCCAAAGATCCTCTCAATGCAAATGAATTTAAACAAGAGATTTTATGGAACAATCGCTTTATAAGGATAAACGGAAAGACAATCTATTACAAAGCATGGCATAGTAAAGGCATTTTTAGAATAAATGACCTCCTTGATATCTATGGTAACTTCCTTTCATTTGAAAATTTTTAAAATTTGCGGTACCTTCCTTGATTATGCCGGTGTTCTTACGGCAATTCCTAAAGTTTGGAAAAATGCAAATTTTACAAGGGATAGCCTTACAAAAGGATACTTGTAAGTCATGCACACCCGCATTACTAGAAAAATTTGATCACATTTGAGTAGAAAAAGCGAAATAATTAAAACTTCTAACGTTCATTTTTCATCTTTTTGTTGAAATGGAAAGAGTCAGTAAAGGAAGTGATCTACCAAAAAAAAAAAAAGCAGGGGTCACCGTGCATCCAAGAAAGTAAAATTCTTGCCAAGTTATTGCAGCGGCCAGCCAGCACTATATTTGCCTAGTTTCTTCCTGGGGGAGGGGGGTTGAAAAAATAGGCTGTAGTACTCAAATTGTTTGAAATTTGGTAAAGTGTCTCAACAGTTTTGACCACGATTGTGTGCGGACAGTAATGGCAAAATGAGTGGAAAATTTGTTCCGTATCAATCTCTACACGAGTTTAAGGTGGTAGACCTGACTTTAGCTCAAAAATTAAATATACCAAAAAGTTCAACAATTTGAAAGATAATACAAAGGTTAACACAAATACAAGAGATGAGGGCTTCTTTCAAGCTACGAGCCGAGAAAATAAAGGCCGAAGTTGGTTGCCACGAGCGCTATTTTGCGAAGTTAATAATTAGAGCTACGCAATCCGAGCTGATATGTTCCCGTGTTGACAGCAATTTCACATCAATTCACATTCCGACTTGCGATCTTATGGCAACAGTTTAAGCGAAATTGTAGAAAAAGACAGTGATATTCGTTTATTCTACGTCTCCAAAATGGATTCGAAGTTATTTTTTGAATCCATGGCCTTGATTATGCCTTCTAAAGCCATTTTGATATCTGACCTTTGCGAACTCAGCGTGAGATGCGTAACGCATTAGCTGAAGTCTGGCGTTGCTATGCATTACGCAATTGTTTACGCCGCCATGTTTTTCCCGACAGTGATCGAGAATCACCGTCTTATTTCGTGCTATTTCGTGCTACAATCGGATCAATGCTCCCTTGATGATGTTGATCAGCGGTGTACTCACGAGAATTCAATATGGCGTCGCTAAAGCTTCGAGCGCGTATTTTGCTGATTTCATTCACTCATTTTGCGGCCGTGACAGAGTGCACAGACCACACTGAAAGGTATTTAAAAAATAAAGACGTAGAATTATCGTACCTGAATGAAATTTGCACAGTTTATTCTATTGATATGTACGAAACTTTGTACGGCAGTCCGGAGCAAAAACATATTCCTACTCGATATTATGGCCACTTAAAAAACGACACATGTTTTTTAATTAAAAAACTGATATCTCAAGAAGTAGAAAAAAATTAGCTCTGGGCTGCCGCTAGAATTTTCCTTTCTGGATAGGAATAAACTCCTGTATTGTTTTTAAAGATATCTTTGAAGGTAGCGCAGTAAAACGCCAAAGTCTTTTTTTTTGAGCCCGCGATTCAAATGGGATTTGTCACGTTAGGTGTGAAAATTGTCACCTCAGACATCAATTTTTGGAAAGTTCAACTTCTGTTCTACATGTATAAGCCTATGGTAATCGTTCCTGAGTAAATGTGGATAAATTAGAGTTATTTGGTTCCAAGATGGACTTGTTAAAGTCAGGTCTACTACCTTAACTAGTAATAGTTCTCACTATATCTGCCCCCGCCATTTGATGATATTACGTTTTGTTTATAGAAATATTTCGGACATTTTTTAAGTAGATTTTGTGATGTAGCTTATAATGATCAATGGTGTACAGCAACTTACTGATCGTTCAATCCTTGAAATGACACAAAATAGAACAAAACTCAGTTATTCAGATAAATAATAATGATCTGGGTTTATTTATACTGAACAATGAAGTTTGTTGAAAATATGCTGATCCTTTTGACTGGGTTTTACTTTTTTTGACTTGAGATTATGATCTGTTTGCATCTGTTAATTCGGGAATATCTCCCGATGCTGGTTCACAATCAAATGAGAACTGTATATTTCCAAGTTATAAAATGCGTTTATTCGTAGATTCACAGTTCTTTACACTCACAATTCCGTTCCGTTCTATTCACTATTCGTACGCGTTCTGAGGCTTAACCTCTTACAACAATATCTTAAGCTTATATACACTAGGAAATAAAAGAATGTTGCGGTTGTAACCGCTAATCTTTATAGTCTTAACAAGTTAATATTTATATCAGACAGCGTCTAGCAGATTTTTGGATCGAGTCTGTCGACCCCGTTGCTGATTAGTGTGTGACAAAATCAAGTTGTGTACCGAACAATTCTATCCGGTACTGTTGAATGACCTTTGTATTCAAAGAAATCACTGTAATGCAAGATACTCACCTTTGAATTGCAAATTTTCTTCAGACGAACGGCGGCAAAGCGAACTTTTGAAGCGAACCGACCTCATGCCAAAATTACCCAATACCACCTTGCGGCCCTGGTGACAAATTACCCGATACCACCCCGCGCGCCCAGTTTTGTCAAATCGAGATTCATTGGCATACTGTAACATATATATCAATATATTTCAATATATATATATATACGCGGGGACTACTATTCTGCCTCCTCGGGGTTTTGTAAAACCCCTCCGGGGGCAAAAACTGAAACTATCGCCAAGGTTAGGACCAACTAGTCATTTGCCACAACAGACCTCAATGAAGGTATTTAACACATCGGTTATGATGGTTTTTTCTGCATTTGAAAATTGCAAATAAAATATAAATTGAACTTTCCACGCGCGTAATTAGAGCAATTTGTAACGCATTCGTCGATACAGTTCAGAGATTTATAAAGGAAAAGAGTAAAAATGGCCTGAATTTTATCATAAACCGAAACGTTCAATGTAGAAAATTAGAAGAAACTTTACATATTCAACACGTAAATGAAAAGGTATGAACATTTATTTATACAAGCCGCATTTTTTTGCGTGTATTACTGAGTATAGCAATCGCGTCACGCGATTACTTCCCAGCGTGACAAATTGAATAACGCGTGACAGACAGCGGGTTAATATGAAACTATTGCAAACGGCTGTTTTATTATACAAAATCAAACTTTTCTCTCTCCATACGGCATCAGTCGTCCTCCAAATGATAAATAACTATAAATACTGTGATTTTGAACGATTAACAAGATGATTTGTGATTATTTTCACGAATAACAGCGATTAACAGCTATTTGTAAAAGATCGCTAAGATCATCTATTGTTCTTCGGAGCGTTTCTTGTTAACCGTTCAAAAGCTCTGTTATTCGTTATTTTACGCGTCTGTTGTGTTCAACATGCAAAGTTAATCGGCGGTTACAAAAAAATATGCTATGTTTTCAGATTAAAAGAAGAGGAAAGAAGACTTTGAAAATAGCGGGATTTAGTGTTGGCTTCCCGCGCGGGATTTCGCAAAGTGACGTGTCAAGTCTGGCCCTTTCTGAGTGATCCATTATTGCAAAACGCTCTCTATCTGATTTTTAGAGGCAGATTCTTCGGTTAAATGGCCTTAAAAGGGATATAGTAGCCGCACTCGTCCAGAAAATACTCTAATTCTACCTACAATAGCACCTAGAGCCCACTCTGCAACACAGTATGCCTGCATGGTGACTTGAGACGTCTGTTTTTTGCTCATAAAATTTGCATGTAGCCTACTGTGATGGCGACAATCGATATAATAAGGCAATTTGAAGAGCCTTAAGTGATATTGGCTCCTTAGCTTTCCAAAAGAACGCAGACCCTCAAAATTCCTTGGTCAAAACTAGTTGAGACAAATGAATATCACACACTTTTCACAAGTCACTTAACCAACGAGCGGGTAGAAATATTTTTATCCCCCTCTCCCCCTGCTCAATGTTGTTTCATGGGGCTGCCAATTCATCCTGCTTCGATTTAACATCGTTTTCACAAAGCGACAACATTGAAATGGGGGAGGGGGGTTGAACAAATAGGCTGTAGTACTCAAATTGTTTGAAATTCGGTCAGTATAAAATGCAGATGACAGACTGCAGATTGCAGACTGCAGACTGGGTATAAAATGCAGACTAGGTATAAAATGCAGACTGCAGATTGCAGACTGGGTATAAAATGCAGACTGATACCAAAACTGTCAATTCGTGTTATTCGCGATTTATTTTCAATTTTTAACTTACCGGAGTCATGCAATCGCCTTCTGAGTTAAAAACTGTCACTCCCGGGGGGGGGGGGGGGGGGGGGGGGGGGGACTCAAAAAAGTTTTATACGGGAGGCTCCGCCCAGAGGTCCAACCCCTTACCCTTTCATATACCATTTTTCACAGAAAAGGTACCCCTTTCATATACCTTCCATAGAAAATGGTAACCCTTTCATATACCTTCCATAGAAAATGGTACCCCTTTCATATACCTTCCATAGAAATTATGAAAATGGTACCCCTTTCACATACCTACAGTAGAAGCACTGCATCCCTTTTCTATACCCTTGTAATGAACTTAATGAACAATATATATCACCAGAAATCATCAAGCATTACCAGTAGAGATGTTAACCAAACAATAATATCATTTACTCGTGAAATCCCTACCCTTTCATATACTTCAACTCGTGAAATCCCTACCCTTTCATATACTTCAACTCGTGAAATCCCTACCCTTTCACATACCTCGAGCCTAAAAAAGGACCCCTTTCGGGCGGAGCCTCCCCGTATAGTCCATTATAGGGAGTACCCCCCCCGGGCTGTCACTTTGTCTTTAAATTTGGGATATATTTTCCATCTTTAACTTGTAAATTTTTTATTAAATATGTTTCACAGCTTACCATAATAAGTTCAAGTCTATAAAATAACGACAACAAGATGGATTACTAGCACATGGTCAACAAACTGAAAGGCACTCTGGGTAGCCCTTCACAACAGTGTTACGCAAGCGCTTTTTCGAGATTGTCTGCCTCGAAAATTTTCCTTCTTGGCCCATTTTAAAAAGTCATCAACATTGAAAGGCTATACAGTATTCATTTTCTTTGGCTCGATTTGTTTGCTTTCTTTTCCTTTCCTTTCGCTCAGTTTTCAGTTTTCTGGCTGGTGTGTTAATTTGTAACAACATTCAATTTGTTTTGATTTGACCCGGGTTTGACCTATTTTCACAATATGTTTTTGTCACTAACTCAAGGCGATGATTACACAAGGCCTGTACTAACCAGGCACATATGTCTATTTATGAATGTATCGGATTAAATATTTTGCGACTGATATAAACTGAACACCGGGTATGGGCCAAGATAGCCTGCGTGGCAGGCGTAGAAAGGGGAAAGGGGAGGGAGGGGAGTACGGTGCGCGCGAAATGCAAGGAGTCGGAGCGCGAAGCACGATGGAGTGGGAGGGAACGCCTGCAACCACGGTATTGTTTTTGCCATTCCGCCCCTAATTAGTTTTGACAGTTTTCACGCGCACTTGATTAAATATGTAAGATATCTTTGAAATCATTCTTGTCTTTCGCTATGACAGAAATACTTCTTTTAAAACATAATAAACACATGTATAGAAAGACGGGGTTGGAAGTAGCGGAGTAAAGTTTTATAATTTTCACGTGAATGCGAAAGTTTCCAATAATAAGACGTTCCGCCGGTCACGTCCTAAAATTCAACAGACATTCCGACTTCCGTCACACATTGAATACAGTGTATTGTAAGTCTAGCTTCGCTTTCCGTGAATGAAAACTTCTGAAGAAAAGTGGAATGATTTTCTCATAATATTTTCTTTGAACTATTAATTGGCGAAAGGTTGTCTTTGACTGCGAGACATTCTGACGAGAGTCTTGACCGGCGCGACGAACCCGAATACTGTAACTTTCTTTCCCAGCATGATGTTATAAGTGCGTGTTTTGATTTCGAATACAGCTGTACTTTAGTTGTGGAAGATCGTGTGACATGACCCTTTCCTCTGCTCCACTTTTAATTCAAGGTTAAAGCCGTTTTCTTCCAATAAAGAAAGTGATTCCCGTACAATTCAAGTAGCACAAAGTGATGGTCTCTCGATTGATCCGTCCGGTTGGCGGTTGCATGTAAATTGAATCATTCAAAAACTTAAATGACATATAACTGACCAATCAGAACAACTGATCAACTACTTTATTGACATTTCATTAATTCTGGCCAATCACGATTTTTGCGTCCAGAATGTGGACGTAAAAAACGAAGAAAACAATAGCGTGGTTCCCGTAAGCCCTCCCGCCGATCGCTTTGTGCTCCGACTCCTCGCGCTTTGCGCGCGCCAAACTCCCCTCCCTCCCCTTTCTACGCCTGCCATGCAGGCTAGGACCATGAGGGAAACTTTTCGTGGCAGATAAACGTGCGACTCTGAGGTAAGTTAAAAATTGAAAATAAATCGCGAATAACACGAATTGACAGTTTTGGTATCAGTCTGCATTTTATACCCAGTCTGCAATCTGCAGTCTGCATTTTATACTGACCGGTTTGAAATTTGGTAAAGTGTCTCAACAGTTTTGACCACGATTGTAGTACTGGTTATCAAATTGACCACAATTTGGTCATCTTGTGATTACAACCGAAATGGGTGAAATGTTTTCTAAAATAGAATGAGTAACAAACAAATGAGAATAATTCTGTTTCCTGATCTGGATCCGTTTCCGTTTCCGTTTCCAGTTCTTGATTCCTGCTTTTCCACACGTCCCTCAGTATAGTAGCAACATATTCCTTAGCAAGCCAGTAAACAGTTCTCAGTGTTGGTCATCTCAACGTCTTGAAGGGCATTTTGGTGCTCTTGACTTTCAATATGGCAAGTCCTGTAGTTTGTGCAACCACTGCATGGTAAACAGATTGGTTTTGATTCTTGACAAATCGAGTTCAAAACATCCCTTTTGGTGGATTGAACTCCAGCCATTTGCCATACTCTTCAAGCCAGCTAGCTTGAAAGTTATTCTTTGTCACTTTAGCTTGCGGTTTAAGTTCACTCAATAAATCAAAATCTTCGTCATAAGTTTCCCTTTCCATGTCTACCCGTTCTGCGACTTCTTCGGTGTTGTTTGCCCTGTTCGGGCAAAAAAATGCCGCAATTCCTCTTTCTTTTGACATACTATACGGCACGAATTGACCTCATTCAGCTTGATCAGTCAAGCATGATAATTTAGGGGTTCTCAATTAAACATGTGGATCTCTATGAATTGACCCCCCCTATAATACTAGTTCCCAGGAACCTCATCACTAGCAGCCATTTTGTTTTCATGTTGAACTTGTATGTATTCGCCACGTTTAGGTTCTCGTTTTGGTAATTCTTCCCAAATTTTAGTATTTTGTTTTAAAAATATTTTGAACATGAAGAAAAACACAAAGGCGTTGTACCTGCAAAATTTGAAGTGCGCTAAAAAGGCTCAGAACACGAATTTGAAGTGGACATTTTTGCTAAATCCACACCACTCCCGCGCAGGCGCGCTCTAGATCAGACACTGTATACGGTGTTAAAAAATTAAAAACATCTGATTTTGAACAAGTGTGTTAAAAAAACAAAGCTCTACTGTGTTAACAAAGAACAAGAAGGCCAACATGCTAGACCGACATCAATTACAAGATTAGTATTTAAGAAAGCTTTACAGCATAAACTGTAAAACGCGGTTAATGGGACGTGACGAACTAGACACCACGGTCGGTCAAGGTCACAACAACACAGTCACATCCCTTCTACGGGATGCCGCCCGCTCTGCGGGTCTCCCTTACAAAAGTTTAAAGGGCCATAGTTTTCGTATCGGCGCAGCCTCCGCGGCTGCGGCTGCCGGTTTGCCAGACTGGTTAATCAAAGTCCTAGGTAGATGGTCTTCTGACTGTTATCAGCTCTACATTCGTACACCTCCCTCTTTATTGCTTTCTGCGGCCCCCAGGATGGCCTGTATTCCTGGCCCGGGTACATTGGGTTAATTTTGTTTTATCTTGGGAGGATACATGCCCTGCATGTATCTGTGGCGGTTAAGTCTCGGTAGCGACTTCCCCCAAGCCTTTTTGGCATTGTTTTGGCCCTTGTGTTTTTATTTCTGCACCTGCCGACACTCTTGTCCGATCCAGCACTGGCTGTTTGTTGTCAGCGTATAGTGCTGGGGAGATAAGTGAGGTTTAAAAGGTCACGCAATCAAAATTGACCTGCCAATACTCTTGTTCTGCCTGTCAGCATGTGGTGCTGGGGAGACAAGTGAGGCTTGCAAGGTCACGCAACTACAAGTCGCTCGTTATGCTAATCGCAGGGGATGTGTCCCCCATCATGCCAAATATGTGTCTTGATTTCCTTTGTCTATATATGTTAATAGTTGATAAGTTTTAGTCACTATCGGAACAGTGACATTAATAGGCATATCTGCACGTTTTAGGGGCCGTCAACATAATATTCCCAATTGCCCTGCTTAACGTGACCGAACACAGTTTGCGCGCGCTCTGCAATTTTCATTGCATGACGCGATGTAGTGCGCGCACGATGGTTGAGAAAAACAAACATGGCGCCGATACAGCGATCACTTTATTTGTTCCCTGCTGGTTTTTGTGGATTACAAAGTGCTAAAAAATTACACAGTCTGTTGCCTGTTAAAAGTTATGTTAGAACAGTATGTCAGAAAAAGTCAGGACTCAAAGAACCCAGCCATTTTGCAGGTTTTTCATCGTTGCTGCGAGAACCCGAAGAACCCAATTGAATGCTGCGCATGTGCACTTTGGTGAAAAACTGTGACCGCGTGACTGTGTAAACAAACGTTTGGGCTCACCAGGGCTAAAAATTAACTCCAGTGCTTGGTGGCCAGTCGGGCCAGTTTCCTTGAATTCTTAGTGACCCAGGCCAAATTAAAGTGGCCCTTAGTTTCCTCAAGTTGATTTAAAAAAAACATATTTACTTGAATAAACGGTTTAGGGAGGGGGGTGGGGGTCTGACCTAAACATCCAGTGGATGTTAAGCGGGGCAATTGGGAACATGTCGACGGCCCCTTAAACATATCATGTCAACGGTGTGTGAGCATGTTATAACATGCCAAGCGTTCACCTTATTCTCTGAAATCTTGTGGGGGGTCATGATTAAAACTATTACCTGTTACAATCAGTTCAACGGTGCTCTTTGAATCTTTTCCATTTTCTCCTCTGAGGATGCACCGATAGTTAGTCGAGTCTTCAAAGGTGATGTCCTTTAAAACAAGAGTAGCATTTCCTACTTTCTTCAACCTTTCAGACCCATATGCTGACAGTGCAATGGAAGTATACTGGATAACACCATTTTTGTTTTCTGCTAACAAGGTAACATATGTCTTGTTGTATACCTTCCAAATGATAGAATTCAACTCAGTTGCCTTATCGTCCACTGTATAATCCCATGTTAAGACCGCATTGCTGCCTTCTTGTAAATAAAGTTCAGCTCCTGGTTCTTGTGTAAACACAAGGACTCCATCTGTAAATAAAGGATTAAAAACATGAATTATCAACATGCACCCTGTCAACCCTGTATTGTTGTTGCATTACCTACCATTTGGCCTCCTAGTATAGTTTTTACTGTTTTAAGAGTAATAATCAATTATTGATTAATATGGAGTAATAATCAATAATTGATTAAGGTTACACCATACCTTCGCGGGTGTCCTTCAGAAAAAAAATTGTATGCGCACTGTTTTAAAGGCAACCAACACAAACTTTCTATCAAAAGAAAGATTATTAAATGTAGAATTAGAAAATAATATAAGTTATTGGACTATTTCTTTCCTAAGACGACGGTAAACGCCAAAATGACCGAGTGTCATTCTGTTGAATTAATCGAGTATCGAACACGGTCGCTGATGCAAAATAACTGCACAGTGTTGGTATCAATCTATCAAAGTGTGTCATCATTTTCCTTTGTTCCTATTGGTTATTTCTAGTAATGTATTAGTTTAGGAGTTTTTCATAGTTTTATCTTATTGTATATATATCTTAATTAATTCATCTTATTGTATACATATTTTAATTATATATATACATACATTTAATTCATTCATGTAAAGCGCTTTTGATCATTTTAATGTTAAAAGGCGCTATATCAAGTCAATAAATTAAATTAAATAAAATTATCTTTTTATCGATCTGTCAAGTTCTAGTATCAAGTAATTCGTTAAGGCTGTTGCAGTGGGCACTGGCTTTCCAACCAAACGGTAACGTCAGTATTATATACAAAATACCATCCGTTCCATTCCAGGCCAAAATAAGATCTATTATTAGGGCTGTCACCAAAATGGGGATGGGGACGTTGGGACGCGTGTTTGGGGACGCGGGACGCGGGGACGCGAGAACGGGGATGTGGGGACGTCGGATCAGGGTCTTCAAAAATATATAAAATATATAAAAAATATGATATTTGATCCTAGAACTGTTAGTCAAGTGCAGAGAAGACGAACGATCGTGTGTCACGTGACAAAATACTCCACGATTCCTGGAATATTTCACCATGATTCACCAGCGTGTCCCAGGGTCTTCTCCGCACCCAGCCGCCATCTTGAAACCGCAGTAGACCCTGGGAACGAGGTTGCTTCTTACCCCAAATGTCGTCCATTTCCACGAAACACCACGAGACCCCCGCATCGGGAAATATACCGCTTCCCTGAAGTGGAGCGCCGCGTAGTAGCCTGAGTATCAGGCCTTCCTTCCACTCACCACCCCCCCCCCCGAAAAGCCTTGAAAAGTCATGGCTAAAAATTGGCTATGTATGCTGGAAAGTAGTAAATTGCGGTAAGGTTATCGCCAAAGTGCCCGCTAGAGTACGAAACGATACTAAACTGCAGCTAAAAACGTTTCAGCACCAGGTTCATTGGTTCATATTTTTTTTAAATATGTTTGTTATTATATTTTTTTTCCATTTTTTTTTTACGTCCCCGATCACGCGTCCCCGTGTCCCCGTTCTCGCGTCCCCAAACACGCGTCCCCGTCCCGATTTTGGTGACAGCCTACTATTAGAGCTTAATAGACATGGACGTACGTATCCGCTCTTCTCGTCCATGGTGGATTGGAAGTGGTTTTCTGCTACATATCGAGGGAAATAGAAATGTAGTCCAGAGTGAGGGGAGGATCCCTGATCCAGAGGTTAAGAAAACGCTCACAATGACATAGCCTGGGGTTGGTTGGTTCAACCGTTAGCGGCATGACAAGGCAGGCCCGTAGACATGATTTTGAATGGGGGGGGGGGGGGGGGGTGCGTTTGAGTGCCAAAGTTTGGGACTAACGAGCGCGCTAATGAGCACCTGAAAGATTAGGTTGTCTGAGACTGCATTTCGTGCATTTTGAAGGCAGTATGATATGAAACCAGGCTGCCAAAAACAAACGTAAAAACATGAATATTTCTGGAACTGTTCCGTTAAAGAAAATACCGATGAAAGAATACTAAAAATACATAATGAGGACCTACGATTAAAGACATTTTTAAGGCGGGGGTACACATGAATGCCCTTTTTCCGCCACTTAACATGGGTTTAATGGAAATATCTCGTTCGCGTTTCAAGCAATCCAAAAACTCTATGCTCATCTCATTAATCTATGTTATGGGGTGTTTTGTAAATTTTTGGGTGATTTTTGGGTATATTTGGAAGGAAACATATGACATGACATAACATGACATCCCAGATGCATATTTCTGGCCATTATCTCAACAGTTTAATGTCAAACTGTCTAAAACTTAGTTTAAAACACGGCAACTAACATCCCCTTCTACGTAGAAGCAACAAATTCAATATTTTGCTTGGGCATGCGTAGAAATCAAAATTTCGACATGGTTTTGGGGTTTGAAAACCACACTGACTTTAGGCTTTTCTTTTCCTTTTATTTTTTTTGCCGTTCTTGCTCTCCTTTTTCTCTTATTTTATTTTGTGGTTTTGTTGGCCTTTCAGTCGCCTTTGTTCACGTTGAAAAAGTTTTAACCTAAACGTTGGGAAAAGGGAATTTTTTTGACAAAGAGCGAGGTCACCCCTGTCGCTTCGAACAAACTACCTGTAAATATTAAACAAAGTCAAGCGAGGTCATCCCAGTCGCTTCAAATAAACTAGGAACAAAATTCAAGCCAGGTCATCCCAGTCACTTCAAACAAACTAGGAACAAAATTCAAGCGAGGTCATCCCAGTCGCTTCAAACCAGATAGGAACAAAATTCAAGCGAGGTCATCTCAGTCGCTTCAAACAAGCTAGGAACAAAATTCAAGCGAGGTCATCCCAGTCCCTTCAAAGTGAACAAACTCGTAACAAATTCAAGCGAGGTCATCCCAGTCGCTTGAAATAAACTAGGAACAAAATTCAAGCGAGGTCATCCCAGTCGCTTCAAACAAACTAGGAACAAAATTCTAGCGAGGTCATCCCAGTCGCTTCAAACAAGCTAGGAACAAAATTCAAGCGAGGTCATCCCAGTCGCTTCAAACAAACTAGGAACAAAATTAAAGCGAGGTCATCCCAGTTGCTTCAAACAAGCTTGGAACAAAATTTAAACGAGGTCATCCCAGTCGCTTCAAACAAGCTTGGAACAAAATTCAAGCGAGGTCATCCCAGTCGCTTCAAACAAGCTAGGAACAAAATTCAAGCGAGGTCATCCCTGTCGCTTAAAACAATCTCAAGCGAGGTCACCCCTGTCGCTTCAAACAAAATTCAAGCGAGGTCATCCCTGTCGCTTAAAACAATCGCAAGCGAGGTCACCCGTGTCGCTTGAAACAAAATTCAAGCGAGGTCATCCCTGTCGCTTCAAACAAACTGGTAACAAACAAAGCAAAGTCAAGCGAAGTGACCAGCGTATAGCCCAAAACTGAACTAGTAAAAAGTTCGAGGAAATGAGAGTACAAACGGTGTAAACGATTTTTGTACGGTACCTACCAGTGGTTGTGCGGCTGGTAGTGCAGTCGAATTTCGTCTGCGTTCACAGGCTAGAAGAGCGGCTGGTAGAACAATTACTTGTGAGTCTTGCTGTTTCGGAGCTGGTTGATAGCTGCCTGAACATCGAGGTCTAAAGGAGCTACAGGAATACTTGGGCCATAACGGGAATAAACGGGCGCAGCGATGGAAGAAATATAAAAAAGCGTTATCGTCTTGAAAGGGTCCAGATATAAAATTTACTGAACTAGGCTGAATTGCGAAGCGGCTGCTTTATATACAGGGAGGAGGTCTATGGTTATGCCGCGCATTCCCCCGGGACACGCTGGGAATGTAAAGTAGCGTATGATTGTTCATTTAGGCTTCTTGTGCGTATTTCCCTAGTGAGAATAGTAATATATTCTCACTGGGATCCCCTACAAACAATGCCTGGGCTATGATTAGATATGGGGAGAATCAGCCCGTCGGCGATTACTCACATAGTAACTCTAATAGGGAACTTCATGACCACAAAAGCTGGAAATCCAGTAATACTTTGTATGTTCCTCCCATAACTCAAAAATACTCCCTTCCGGGATTCAGTGACACGTATCCAGGGTTACCAAAAATGTAGTCCATGATCCACAAAGAAAAACACTCATCATGACACAACATTCTGGGCTATTAAATAGGGCTAAACTCTAAACTCGTATAATTAACATTCTGGGCTTAGAGGGCTAAACAGTAAATGGCATAACTGAGGTGAGTAAAACCAACCACGCCCACTTTTCCCCAGTTGAAAGGAGGTCCATAATAAAGGCTTGCATAAAAACCCATGGCAAGATAGGACTGAAAAAAGCAAACAAACAAACAAATTACTCCGGCTTGAAAATGTTTAGAGTTATAAAACGAGCCTTGGAAATACCCCCCAAAAATAGGCCGAAGACTTTTCTAACATTACATTTGCGTCTGATATAAGATAGAGTTTCTTGATACTGTGCTATGGAGAAAAAACATTTTTCCATTTCTTGACATACAGATGAATCTACGACCACCAATCCTTAGGATCTTAAAAGAGCACAACCTAAGTTGAGGTCTGAACCGATAGCTCAGAGACTAAAACACAGAGAGCATCGGGGCTGCGACGCTTTGGGGTTTACCCATAAAGTTACAGTAGCAAACAGATACGGAACGACACAGCCTCCTATGGGCAAAAGAGACAACGGTTTGTAGCTATAGGTTGCCATAAAAAGAAAATAAATCCCACTAGGGACGGGTAGGACCCCAAAGCGAAGCAACCCCGAAATACCCCGTCCAGGGACAGAGCAATGAAGGATATTAGATAATCCCTTCGAGGAAGCTTCGCCAATAAAGGCCACCCACAGAAAAACGAAATAAGTAGCGAGACGAAATCACTTGGTACAGTAACTGTAAGAATACAACTAGAGCCAACAACTAAAAATTCAGCGAGACACATACATTATAACCCGTCAAGGAAATAGCCTCGCTAAAACAACGAAGTTCGGTGAACCCACTGAAACAACTCTGCGAGGCCGTGGAAAACAAACACGCCATCAGAACTGATTCGGCGCAGACTGGCGCAGAGACCAAACTCGTTATATAAACAGCTAAATTCGTAGAGACAATACAAACTAATTCGACGAGACAAACGTCCTACAACAACTATCTATAAACTCGGCGAGACAAACTGGCAAAATAAACTGGGCTCAGTCGGAGCGCGGGACAAACTCGCAAAAACAACTGATCTCGGTACGAAAAACTAGCAATAGCAACTAAACTCAGCGCAACAAACTCGCAATAACAACTTCTGAACTAGGTGCGACAGACTCGCAATAACAACTGAACTAGACGCGACAAAACTCGCAATAACAACTGAACTCGGTGCAACAAACACGCAATTAGAACTGAACTCGGTGCAACAAACTCGCAATAACAACTGAACTAGGTGCGACCTCGCAATAACAACTGAACTCGGCGAGACAAAACTAGCAATAGCAACTGAACTCGGCGCAGCAAACTCGCAATTAGAACTGAACTAGGTGCGACCTCGCAATAACACTAAACTCGGCGAGACAAAACTCGCAATAACAACTAAACTCGGTGCAACAAACACGCAATTAGAACTGAACTCGGCGCAACAAACTCGCAATTAGAACTGAACTAGGTGCGACCTCGCAATAACACTAAACTCGGCGAGACAAAACTCGCAATAACAACTGAACTCGGTGCAACAAACACGCAATTAGAACTGAACTCGGCGCAACAAACTCGCAATAACAACTGAACTAGGTGCGACCTCGCAATAACACTAAACTCGGCGAGACAAAACTCGCAATAACAACTAAACTCGGCGCGACAAAACTCGCAATAACAACTAAACTCGGCGAGACAAAATTTGCATTAACAACTAAACTCGGCGCGACAAAGCTCGCAATAACAACTAAACTCGGCGCGACAAAGCTCGCAATAACTACTAAACTCGGCACGACAAAACTCGTAATATTAAACAACTAAACTCGGCGAGACAAAACTCGCGATAACATTACTAAACTCGGCGAGACAAAACTCGCAATAACACTAAACTCGGCGGGACAAAACTCGCAATAACACTAAACTCGGCGCGACAAAACTCGCAATAACAACTAAACTCGGCGAGACAAAACTCGCAATAACAACCGTAAAACTCGGCGAGACAAAACTCGCAATAACAACTAGTAAACTCGGCGCGACAAAACTCGCAATAACAACCGTGAAACTCGGCGAGACAAAACTCGCGATAACATTACTAAACTCGGCGAGACAAAACTCGCAATAACACTAAACTCGGCGGGACAAAACTCGCAATAACACTAAACTCGGCGCGACAAAACTCGCAATAACAACTAAACTCGGCGAGACAAAACTCGCAATAACAACCGTAAAACTCGGCGAGATAAAACTCGCAATAACACCTAGTAAACTCGGCACGACAAAACTCGCAATAACAACTAAACTCGGCGCGACAAAACTCGCAATAACAACTAGTAAACTCGGCGCGACAAAACTCGCAATAACAACCGTGAAACTCGGCGAGACAAAACTCGCGATAACATTACTAAACTCGGCGAGACAAAACTCGCAATAACAACTGAACTCGGCGAGACAAAACTCGCAATAACACTAAACTCGGCGCGACAAACTGAACTCGCAATAACTTACTAAACTCGGCGAGACAAAACTCGCAATAACAACCGTAAAACTCGGCGAGACAAAACTCGCAATAACAACTAGTAAACTCGGCGCGACAAAACTCGCAATAACACTAAACTCGGCGAGACAAAACTCGCAATAATAACTAGTAAACTCGGCACGACAAAACTCGCAATAACAACTAAACTCGGCGAGACAAAACTCGCAATAAAACAACTCGGAGAACTCGGCGTGACAAGCACGCAATAACAACTAAATTCAGCGAGACAAACACGCAATAACAAGTGAACTCGGCGAGACAAAACTCGCAATATAAACAACTGAACTACGCGTAACAAACACAAAATAAGAACTGTACTCGGCGTGAGAAACACGCAATAATTCAACTAAACTTGGCGAGACAACTCGCAATAACAACTATTAAATACTCGGGCGAGACAAACCCGCAATATAAACAGCAAGACAAACTCGCTATAACACTTAAAGCAAGACAAACTCGCTATAACACTTCAAGCAAGACAAACTCGCTATAAAACTTAAAGCAAGACAAACTTGCTATAACACTTAAAGCAAGACAAACTCGCTATAAAACTCCAAGCAAGACAAACTCGCTATAAAACTTCAAGCAAGACAAACTCGCTATAAAACTTAAAGCAAGACAAACTCGCTATAACACTTCAAGCAAGACAAACTCGCTATAAAACTTAAAGCAAGACAAACTCGCTATAAGACTCCAAGCAAGACAAACTCGCTATAAAACTTCAAGCAAGACAAACTCGCTATAAAACTTCAAGCAAGACAAACTCGCTATAAAACTCCAAGCAAGACAAACTCGCTATCAAACTTCAAGCAAGACAAACTCGCTATAAAACTCCAAGCAAGACAAACTCGCTATAAAACTTAAAGCGAGACACACTCGCAGGTACCAACTAAAACTCGGCGAGACACACTCGCAGGTACCAACTAAAACTCGGCGAGACACACTCGCAGGTACCAACTAAAACTCGGCGAGACACACTCGCAGGTACCAACTAAAACTCGGCGAGACAAACTCGCAATAACAGCTCAGCGAACTCGGCGAGACAAACTCTGCCATTCAACGACTAAATTCGGCGAGACAAACTCGCAGGTACCAACTAAAACTCGGCGAGACAAACTCGCAATAACAGCTCAGCGAACTCGGCGAGCCAAACTCTGCCATTCAACGACTAAATTCGGCGAGACAAACTCGCAGGTACCAACTAAAACTCGGCGAGACAAACTCGCAATAACAGCTCAGTGAACTCGGCGAGCCAAGCTCTGCCATTCAACAACTAAACTCGGCGAGACAACTGACTCGCGAGAAACAAAACTCGGCGAGGAAAAACTCGCAAAAGCAATAATACGGACAAAACAAGACAGTGAAATTTTGAACAAACTAGTTACCCGCTAGAGACAACCTGTTCTTGATCTGACGGAAGAAGGACGGCCTGCGCTCGACCGCAGAATGGATTGTCGAAAGTCAAAGCATTGTACTGTGCCGGAGCAGGTTGGTCTCCATGAGCAGCTTAAACAGGAGCAGTTGGGACGGCAATAACTTCTAGAAGTAAAGCATTATCAATGGTAACGGTAACTTGCACTGTCATGAAACTTGGTAGAGAGGGCAGCGATGAATTTCAGCAGAAACAAACGAAGCAAAGTGACGGTCGTCCTGTCGAAAAGACTGAGCGAGTTATGGCGTGAGGTGTGGACTGAAATACTGAACACGGGGTATAAGGTTACGTAACACATCCCAACGGACCACATACTGCACGTCGAATATATCTAATCAGGAATATAGAGGCATTATATGCGGGTTCCCCAGAGAGAATAGTGTAGAAATCTTGCTGAAGAAGAATTTATACTTTCCTTTGGCGGTGGGGGAATTCGAAGGCATTGAGCGGATGCGCTTGAAAACAATTCACCGACTCATTTAAGCTTATATGGATCTTCTCAAGACTTCTAAAAGCGAAATGGTAATGTAAACTTACTTTATTTCCTTGAATGTTGATGGAATTAGTGGAAGGATTTCTAAAGCGACCGATTGATCAAACGACTGCAAAAGTAATCGCTAAAAATCCAAAACTTTTGCTTCACATAAAGAATAAAATTGAAAGCGAATTTTATAAACACGGCGGCATCCAGATTTCATGGTCTGGAAATTAAAATATGTTTAATATGCTTTTCACGTTTCTTGGCTTCAGTTTGAATAAACATAGGCACGCAATGCGTGCAAGAGCTATTTTTTGGAGTGGTAAAGAATGGTGTTATGGATCATGAAAAGATTGGATTGGAAACTGTAGATCATGTTGGTTGTTTTTGAGTTGGCAGATTGGCTTTAGTATAGTGTATTTTAAGTTATCAAAAATCAAGCGATGTGGCTTGTTTTCCTGGCAAACAGTTTTGTGCTGGTCAAGTTGATTATATTCAATGGACGATCGAATGTTTCCAGTCAGAGAATATTCAAACGTTTTTTATATTTTATTAATTTTACTTGGGTGGTTTAAGTTTTAAAATTGCGAATTGTAGTTAAAAAGGAAAATAACGTTTGGTGTCGTCGATTAGAAAATAATGCAATTATTGGATGTTAAAAGCGTAACGTGAAAGAAATAAAAAATAGATTGGACTGCATTGGTGTTTTGAGATAAAGAATATTTTCCAAACATTTTGAAAAGTTACATTTGTTACCGAGTGGTCAAACTCAAAGACTCGAAGGGTTGAATGTCAGAGCAGTCAGCTACGCATGCTCCCCCAGTCCGCGATCCAGGTGGAGAGGATCGCAGGCACACCGAAACACCCACAGCTGGAGACTGAACCTACCCCACCCTGGGAGTGCAAATCCCCACCTGCAGTCCAATAGTTGACTACTATAAAATAAAAACGGTTCTGTGAGGGGCAGTTGTTTTTACATCTTCCTTTAACTACCAGGCAAAGAAACAGTTGGAAAACGAATGCGTGACAATTGAACAAACCTGCGTTACACATGACAAGGGTCAACAAAAGTATTTTATTTAGGTATTAAAACATAAACCATTTGTGTTGTGGTTCATCAAGAAATATTTGTGCCAGTACAGTGTGTTGTTTTAAATATTAAATTGTACTCCTTATCATCGTATAATTAAAAGCCTTAGTGAAGGTCTGCTTAAAACATTCATGTAAATTTGATTGATGACCTTTTGACCCTGACATGTTGTAATGCATTTATTAATCAAATACAAAATGCTAAAATTTAATGACAATTCACATAGCAGAACACCAAGAACTGCAAATCCTCACAGTACCTTGAAGGAAAACAACTTTTGATTTCATTCCAAAGAAAAATATCACGTTTTTATTAAAATTTCGGCTCTTTTACATGTAATTTAATTAAATTTACATTTGAAAACAAGTGTATCAAATTATATTTTGTTTTCGATATCCATATTTCTACTGCAGCAAATTTGCACCAAACTGGAAATAAATGCCATATATTGAAAATCCTTGTGATAAAATTGAAGAGAAAAGATTTTATTTTATTCAACACGCAGATATTTATCCAACTGAGAAACAAGAACTAATTAAAATTATCACAAGCGTTTGTACGAAAACCAAAAGTATCAGGTTACATCCTTTGCATGAAAAACAAAAGTATCAGGCTACACACGCCGACATTACAACCAAAAGTATCACATTACATACGTTTCTGTTTTACCGAAATTAATATGGTAAACATTCGGATAAAACGTAACAAGTTCTGTGAATAAAATCAACCACTTCCCGTGAAAATTTCTGCACTCAACAGCAAAACAGCGCGTGTTTAGCAAAAATCAAATTCTGTTTTGCATGATTCGTCACCGAATCCTCGAATATTCAAAGTAGTTACTTTAGCGCGGAATTCTCAACGTACCGGGGAAAATAAATAAGACTTCTGGTAAAATCTCATGAATGAACATAACAGTAACATTACAAAGGATACTAGGTCTTAGTTTTCGAGGGTCGTAGTTTTCGTAACACCCCTATTTCTTCTTCTTTATGTTTGTTCCTTCGTGGTTGATCGAAGTTCTTACTGCATGCTGAATCGGCGCCATTCATACTTTCAGATGTCAAGTTCAGTATTGGTCTCATCAGGTTTTCCTTTTCTGGCGCTTATCACTAGCTTAGCTTAGGTTGCCTTCATCTTCTCGAAGGGATCGATGTCTTAGTTATATGCCGGCCTTTACACACAAACAAAGATGGCAGTCCTAAAATCGCTCTTCCCAGAACTATGCCGCTTTACAAACGGCAATTTCATTGGTTGTTGAACTTAGTGTTGTTGATGGTAGTCCGATTTTGATTGGTGAACAATACACACACAAACAAATGTACACTCACATTTGACGCACAATTCATGGGCAGGGGAAATGCTTCTGCACACTTATTCTAACAGGTTAGGTCCACATGCTTTGTTTGGTGCTTATTCTTTGTTATTCATTGTCAAAATTTTTGTGAAACATTGTTTACTCAAAACAAAAGACATTCAAAAGCTCAAGTGAGTGGAAATTGAAAGAAATGCTAATTTCCATGAAACTCAACCGTTCGCTAATGCTATTTACCGCAAGTAGTTGTAAACTTGATATTGACAAGAAAGTTTGACTCAACGCACTGCTTGCAAGAGCTAGATTTGGTCCTTCACAAAATATAAATGTAGGACACGGTAAACATTCATAGAAACTGCCATTATTTATATTAAGTGTCATTGTCAGTAAGGACCAGGCAAGGTCCACGGATCGAGGTCGGCGGATTCCCTCCAAATTTTCAGCATTTATTCTCTATCAGATAAGATTAAGGTCTATTCTTAGTAAAATAAAATAAATTCCTTCGAATTTTGACCACCCCCACGTTTTTGGTGCTATTTCGGCAAAAAGAGACGGGAAATTTAGGTCAACTTCCACAACTAATTTTGCTTACTTCACATCGGCCTTATTTATTTGTACGAACTGTACATATTGTCCGGCATACAAACAGCTCATGTCTGCAATATAAATGATTTTGGATAAAACAGCTTTACTTTGGAGCGGTTCCAAATATTACCACTTCCTGGCTATCGGATGTAAGACGAATTTTGGTAATTTTCAAAGCTCATTTTTTCCAAAGTGCGGCACTTTATTTTCAAATCAAACCTATTTTTTATTAGTCTGTCTGTAGGTCTTTACAAATCCGCAAACTCTCATTTGGCAAGTTAAAATCCCGTCGCGTGAGCTTTCTCACGAGTCACCTAATTTGACCTAATTTGCATAATTTGACCTAATTTGCACTGATTGCTGTTTTTCCCGGAAACTTTTCACGTTTTAGTTGTTAAATATTGCAGGTGTTTATTGTCTTCTTTAGTATGACTGAGAACAACACTAGACTACTTTTTCAGCTTAGTGGGCATACTTCACTTCAGTATTTTGTTATATATATATATTTTAAATATGGAATATTATATGAGCTCCTGTTATGGCGCTGTAACCCAAACATTTTTGTGTAGTCCAAAACTGACAACAAAGAGGGAAAGGAAATTAAGAACAAGATGGCAAAACGTCAAACACTTCTTTGAAATATTCGAGCGGTTCTGCTATTTTGCAGAATTTCAGTTCATAAAAGCCAATCCCTTATCTGATGTGACCCGTGGCTAACAGCTGTTGTCAATTACCTTGTTTATGTCAACATTGTAATTTGATGCGGTTCTACTTCAGCTGTTTACAACATGAATGTTACATTAACTTGTTCGTTCAGTTCTCCTGATTCTGCCTGTAGTTTGGAGGGCACAGGGTCACAGATTGTACCCCTGTTGGCTTGTAATTTGGACATGACTCCACATCTACTAAGCCTGGGGGTGAGCTCGGGACAGCAGCGATCCGAAGACGAGAACGATAATGAGGTTGGCCTGATCCTAAATCGAGCTGGATACTTTGTTGTTACCGATGAAGAGAAAATTGTAATGACAATATGCCCGAGACATAGAAAAAAGCTGACAACAGACTGGGCTGGCAGAAAGAGCAACACATGCTCGTATCCAACCCATCGAGGGCCGCGGAAAAGCATACAGAAACCGCGCCGTGTAAACGCCACCTTGTCGGAAGAAATCTATCAAATTCACCATGCCACAGTTCCCATCGGCTCAGGTAAGTACAAATTATGTGCTGCCAGACCGCAGCCAATAATCCTCAGAGTTGAGGGATATTAAGCCTGACTGGTAAGTGTAAATTAAATCTTTATTTCAGAGGTGGTTATTTTATTTGTTGCCTTTTCTTCGAATATCCCCAATATAGTCTTCTTCGCAGTAGCCTGAGATCAGGCTCCGAGAGAAATCGCCGAGTGCTGCTTGGGGCGCAGCCGTTGTTGGGGTCGTCACGCAACGCTTATCCCTCACCATAAACGGCTGTTTTATCGGTAAAAACGTGACGGTTTGCCGAAAAGCTGCTAGATTGTTTCAATTCTTGTACTAGGATGTCTGTCGTAATTATAATGCAGTTTTTTCGACATTTTTTTCATATCGTACGCTTTTTCTTCGCTGAAACCGTGTTTTAATTTGATGTCTGGTGTCTCTCTTTGTCACGCAAGCGTGACAGAGAGAGGGTCAGAACTGGACTATAAAGTGTCTGATTGCTGTTATTGTTAATCTATTTATCGTTATATTTATAACAGCTGTGTGTTCGACCTGCCGCGGAGCACACTACAAATCCCGTAAGGGTGCCTTTTTCATGTCTGGAGAGCAGGTAAGCTAATTCACATTGGCCGTTCATAGCTTGATTGGCCTGTTTAGCTGTCACTTCATGAATAGCTAATAAGTATAACTAACCATATAACCAGAAGGTTCTTTTATGCAGCGCTTAGGGGCCTTCGCATCTGTTACGAATAAAAATAATTAAAACTGATATTACCTTTGTTGTTTTTCGTGTCTTTTCTTCAAGGGGCGGCCATTTTGAATAACATAGACGCGGTCGACTTTCATGAGGACTGGAACCAAGTTGTAACGTTGGCGATTCCTAGGAGTTTTCCGATCGCGCGCCGAAAATGTTTACTCTACTAGAGTTTCCGAACGGTAACTTGGTCCCAGTCCTAACGAAAGTCGACCACGCCTGAATTATGGGCGCCGCTTGAAGACACAAACAAGACACGAAAAATAACAAAGGTAATCAAGTTTTTATTCATGTTTTATGCGAGGGCCCCCTGTAGCAGTGGCTAGGAAAGGCATGTAGAGTTTCCACAGTTACATGTATAGGAGATCTTTGTGGAATTGTTAATGATCTTGTCCATAATTTGCTAATCCATCTTATTACACTTTAGCATCTTCACTCAGACACCTTGGCGATTGGAGACGACATCCAGGAGTCTGATGGTACCACTGTCTCTGTCATTACTGTTTGTGACGAGAGCACAATGCCAGCCACAGTGGGCGCAGAGGTCGCCAGCACTGGTGAGGAGTCAGAAACAGTCTCTTCGCAGTCCCAATCGTCCCAAGCCTCGATACCAGAAGAAGAGATTAGTATATGGATTGACGAGATGGAGGAACAAAACAGCAAAAGGCAGAAATTGAACGAAGCTGTCCACAGCATATCAGGTGGCCGCTACAGCCCTGTGATGTCAACCCTGAACACGAGCTGGGACGACGTCTCCGACACTCAGCAGCGATATTACATCCGCAAAGCCAAGGAGACCATAGCGACCTCATTGTCTGTCATCACTCCTGGCCAAGAGGAACTGGTTTGGAAGGCGCTACAAACGGAGGCACTTTTGAATGCAGACAGAGACAACCAAGGAAAGCGCAAGCATTTTGATCCTAGCTCTGGTCTTGTCGACATTTTGATCAAAGCGAACGAGCAGGCAGGTCACTGGCAAACAAAGCGACAGATCCTATCCCTCTTTGCGGACGACTTTTCACGAGCTGAGCTTCAAGAAATGATCCATGGGATCTCCAAATGGCGCATTGACCAAGCTCGACAGCATGCAACAGAAGCCGGGAAAGGCCAGCCACTTCCTGAAATTCCAAGTTTCCGTACAAAAATTGACCGCGAAAAAGTGGATCATTTTATTGAGTATATCTCCAGACCAGAATTTGTCCAGGATGTGGCGTTCGGGACAAAAACTCTCAAGCTTGACTCGGGAGAGAAGATCATCATACCAGCGGTCATTAGGACTGTCATCCCTTCACGCATCATAAGACAATATTTAGACTATTGTAAAGAACAAGAGTTCGAACCGGCAGGCGAGCGTTCTCTCTACCGGATGATTGAAGTATGTTCGGCCTCCATGCAGAGATCCCTTCAGGGACTTGACAACACCACTGCGGAGGGTGCTGAAGCGTTTGATCAAGCCTTTTCTATGTTGGAGGGCTTAGCAGATAATGGTATCAACGTATCTCCCACTCAGAAGCTACTAAAGGATGGAAAAAGGTACTTGAAGAATGATTTCAAGACACACATCGGACGAGGGGAACAGTGCAGTGATCACTGCACGGTCCACGCACTAAGTGATAATAATGCTGGGGAGTTCAGAGGGGAATGTGATCACCAACACAGCTACGAATGTGAACGCTGCGAAAGTCTGGAAGGAGTACTGGGAGAGGTGGCAGAGATGCTAGATAAAGTGAACATGCTGGAAGAGGAGAAGGATAGGCTGAGCTTTGAGTATACTGAGAGTGTGCGTAACATAAAGGCGTGGAAGGCTCACTTGCTACGGTCAGGTAACCAGGACGAAGCCAAGCAACATGCCCTCCAGAAGCTAGACGAGAACTCGTGTCTTGTTATAATGGACTGGGCAATGAAGTTTCTGCCTGTGCAATACAGAGAACAGATGAGTGACTTTTTTGGGAAGAGGGGTAGGAGCTGGCACATCAGCGCTGTAATCACTAGAGCAACTGTGGAGAACAAGTATGAACTGGAGTGCTTTGTACACATTTTCAACAACTGCACCCAAAACAGCTTTGCAGTTCTGTCAGTCATAGAGGACTTGCTACACAAGGTCAAACAAGAGTATCCAGTTGTAACAACAGCCTACCTTCGATCGGATAATGCTGGATGCTACCACAATGGGCCTCTGTTGCTAAGTCTTAGAGAAGTTGGGGAGAGAACCGGTGTCAGGCCAGCGCGATATGATTTCTCAGAACCACAGGCTGGTAAGGATATCTGCGATAGGAAGACTGCTGCGATGAAGGCACACATAAAGCGCTGGGTCAACGAGAGGCACGACGTCGTCACAGCTGAGGATATGAAGGCAGCATTAGAATCGCATGGTAGTATCAAAGGATGCCGGGCTGCGGTCGTTGAGGTGGACACGACAAGGGTGAGAAACAAAGATAGCAAGATACCAGGCATTAGTGTGTTGAACAACTTCCAGTACGAGAACGGTGGCATTCGAGTATGGAAAGCGTACAACATCGGCCCTGGGCGCCTCATCCCCTACAGCGATCTCGGAGTTGCATCACAAGGAGATACAGGACTAAGGGTGATCCAGCCTTTTGGTCAAGCTACACAGATGGGAAGCGTGGGTGAGAGCGTCGAGCACAAGTCTGAGATCTACTCTTGCCAGGAGACTGGATGCGTCCTGACGTTCAAGACGCAGGCAGAGGCAGACAACCATATGGACACGGGCAAGCACCGCCTTGAGGTGGACTGCGAGTCCATGTATGACCGCGTTAGAAGGAAATGGGCGGGAATGGTGACAGGGGTGACGTTCGCTCCGGATGTGCCATCAACCTCATTGCAGGGTGAGGATAATAGCAGCGCTACCAGAGCACCTGCACCTAGACCATTGGGATGGGCTCTGAAGGTAACAAAACGACCCACCAGGATAACTGATAACGTCAAGACATTCTTGATGAAGAAATTCGAAGAAGGTGCAAGAACTGGAAACAAGGCCGATCCTGTGCAGGTAGCGAGGGTAATGAAGTCTCTCAGAAATGAGGACGGACAGCCCACCTTTAAGCCTGAAGAGTGGAGGACTGCGCAGCAGATCAGCAGCCTGTTCTCACGTCAGACAGCGGCGCAGCGTCATAGGGGTATCGATGCTGAGGAAATCCCTGAGGAAGACATCGAGGCCGCAGAGTCGGAAATGGCCTTGGACACCCTTAGAAGTTTGGTGATGGATGACATGGGCAAACCAAGCCATCCAATCATCGTGGGCGCCAGCAATATCTGCGAACTTGTAAAAAGCAAAAATCTTGGCTCACTCAAACTGGCAGTCCTAAAAGAAATCTGTGAGCAGCTACACCTGACAACAATTGGACCGCTGTCAAGGAGAAAGACCTTCCTTGACGCCATTGAAGCATTTTCTGAGAGTTGTACATGCTTTCAAAAGTAACGTTACATAGTTTTTGTAAGGGAGGTACTCTGTCAGACGTCAGTTTAATTGTCCCAAGAGCACCTATGCCTTGGTATTTCTACCCCCATCTTCTCCATTGGGGTATTTAAGATAGGTGCAGGGAGACTCTGAGATTTGTAGATATATGTAAAATCGTAAGGAATACGAGAATACCCACTGGCCGGTTTTTAGACTGCGTCGCTTTTTTGGCGCGCGAATTCGGCATCGCGAAGTAACAAAACCGCCAGCTACGCAGGCTAGCCAGTCAGGCTGTTTTGTTATTTTAGGTATAAAAAGTGATTTGCGAAGTTTGATTGTTACCCCCAATTATGTCCGATATTCCTTACTGTCACTAATTGTTCAACAATGAACATGGATTAATCAGCTTTAGTACCATCCATTCCGCTATGTTCTGGGGTTCTGTCACGCCATCAGACAAGAAACTATGTATTGCGTTACAAATTAAATACCTTATATGTGTATCAAATTCGATTCAAAATTTGCATATCCGTGTTTACTGTACTTCACGACATAATTTAATTTCGAATGGCATTTCCTCTCGCGCCGAATCGGCAACATGTTTGCCTTTCATAATAAACATGTGAAGAAAACATTATTAAACTCTGTCAGTCTTGAAAACTTTGAAATTTCAGTTTACTAATTTACATATCCGTGTGTAGTCAAATGTTAGAATTCGATTCTCGAACTGACACGTTCGCCATGAATTTGTGGACTTTTAACGTGTGAAAAATCAAAATAAGAACTCGTGCAAACTGTTTCATGACGTGTAGGGTCATAATCGATTAACAACACATGCGTGAAGTTTTCCCGGGAAAAATGGGCATAATGCAAATTTGGTCAAATCTTAAAGGAAGTTTACTTGTCAAATGACAAAATACTGAAGTGAAGTATGCCCACTAAGCTGAAAAAGTAGTCTAGTGTTGTTCTCAGTCATACTAAAGAAGACAATAAACACCAGCAATATGTAACAACTAAAGCGTGAAAATTTTCCGGGAAAAACAGCAATGATGCAAAATAGGTCAAATTATGCAAATTAGGTCAAAGTCGTGACTCGTGAGAAAGCTCACGCGACCGAATTTTAACTTGCCAAACGAGAGTTTGCGGATTTGTAAAGACCTACAGACAGACTAATAAAAAATAGGTTTGATTTGAAAATAAACTGCCGCACTTTCGAGAAAATCAGCTTTGAAAATTGCCAAAATTCGTCTTACATCCGATAGCCACGAAGTGGTAATATTTGGAACCGCTCCAAAGTAAAGCTGTTTTATCCAAAATCATTTATATTGCAGACATGAGCTGTTTGTATGCCGGACAATATGTACAGTTCGTACAAATGAATAAGGCCGATGTGAAGTAAGCAAAACTAGCTGTGGAAGTTGACCTAAATTTCCCATCTCATTTTGCCAAAATAGCACCAAAAACTTGGGGGTGGTCAAAATTAAAAGGAATTTAATTTATTTTACTAAGAATACCACCGATCGTAATCTTATCTGATAGAGAATAAATGCTGAAAATTTGGAGGGAATTCGCCGACCTCGATCCGTGGACCTTGCCTGGTCCTTACTGACAATGACACTTAAAATATTTAGATGATGGTTTGTATCAAATCAAAGCACGGCCAACTGATGATAATATTGGAAACTTGACCGGTACACAATTTAATGATATTCAGTTAATGTAAACATTGACACCCACCATACATAATTTTTTCTTCAACAACACCGTCATTGAAATAGCAGACGAAGTCCATGATCTCGGCCTTACTTTAGAGAAAAACCTAAAGCTTACGTATCACGTAAATGAGATTTGTAGGAACGCCACCTGACTGCCATTTGGTCAATAGGAAGCATTCGTTAATACCTACAACGTAACTAAGGAAAATATGAAACATACTATTAGTTAACGCACTAGTCATATCACGACTAGACTACTGCAACAACATCCTCTATGGTCTGCCCAAGCATGAATTGGAAAAACGTCAAAGAGTTCAGAACACTGCGGCACGTTTAATCACTGGAACTAAACAACATGAACATGTATATCATGTTTATCCTTCGAGATTTACACTGGCTCCCTGTCGAGTCATGCATTATCTACAAAGTTCTACTATGGAGCCCTCTTCCACTGACTGCTGTCGACAAAAAAAATTGTTGTTATCAGTAGACAAAAATCAATAAAAATATTGCTGTGTTTTCAATGTGGTTTCAATTGCTACTAATGCATCAGTCAATTACAGCAGTGCCATGCCCCTTCCTCGGGCCAACCCCTTATGCCCCACGCATATGTTGGGAAAAATTGAGCTGTTTAAATCCCCACAGTACAGTTATAAAAAGGCACGTTCACTTTCTTCTTTTTTGGGCTCATCCGAACTGTCCTGGATAGGATTTTGCAAGTTATACATTCATGTATATGTAGATGTAGATCCAAAAGATATATCCTAGGGCGAAACAAGACACAGGGAAGGTTAACCAATCTTTCTGTGGATTTATGTACCATCTCATTTTGACATCCTTAGAGCTACATAAACATTGTTTTTGTTGATGGACTCATCACCCCAGCTAATGCTCGATCCCTGGGGGAGGAGTGGGATGGCCACTGCTGCCAACAATGTCATGTTGGCTTTGCACCAAGTCATGTTGACCGAAATTTACCGATGCATAAATGGATAACAAATTATGTTGCATTCAGTACTCAGCCTTCTCAAAATGTTTTGAAAGAGTAGGTTACTCATCTTGGATTTGTGCTTTGCACTTGCAGTGATTCAGACATGTTTTAGCGGATTTCTTTGGAACTTTTTTGTTGACTTTTATGAAAGCCAAGTTTCCCGGGAAGTTTTAAAGGCCATCTAATTGCATTCAGTGCCACTCTGTGCTACGTTGTTCATGAAATACTGGCATATTTGCGTGATAACTTCAACGTTCGTGACGATGAGTTTGTTGTACTCTGGAATGACGTCTCGATTTGTGATAAACTAAACAGTGGCCATTTGATCATTCAAATGTAACAATGGGACCTTTTATACTTTGGATAGTTTCAATTAGCAGAATAGGATGTGGATACCTATAGAAATGTTAGTGTTAGCTTGCAAAACAGGCGGTTTAAGGCTTTTCGGCGAGCGCGCGAAGTACGCGACAGCGAGCGTGACAGCGATCGCGGAACGCGAGACAAAAGACGAAAGAAGAACCACCTGTAGACACACCATTGTTGATGCCCCATACTGGAAAGTTCGTATTTCATACGCCGACGTTTTACGCCACGGTTTTTGCCTAAAAAATCGCTTCACAAGGCGGCCGAGTTTTCTAATACGCCACACGCCGGCGCTCTTACGGCGATCCCACGCCCCACTCGGCCAGAAAAGAAACATACTTAACATGCTTATACCTAAACATGCTTGAGATAAGCAGTGAGTCAAGGATTGTCTCGAGTTCAAGCTGTGTACAGCTTCTTTGTTTTATGTATTTTGTAATACATGCAAGTTACATTTGTCTAAAAAATGCATTGTAAATATTAGCGGAGCTCCTCCTAGCATGGGCCATAAGTCCCGTGCTAGGCGGAGGAGTCCCATACGCATAGAATATCTATGTTAGTCCTTTTTGATAATTGTTGGCTGCCTGTGTTTATAAAGTGTTGGCTGCCTGTGTTTATAAATTTGTTGGCTGCCTGTGTTTATATATTTGTTGACTGCCTGTGTTTATAAATTGTTTGCTGCCTGTTTTTATATATTTGTTGGCTGCCTGTGTTTTTATAATTTTTAGCTGCCTGTGTTTATAAATTGTTGGCTGCCTGTGTTTATATATATTTGTTGACTGCCTGTGTTTATATATTTGTTGACTGCCTGTGTGTTGGCTGTCAAGGAACAGACTGGATTTGGGTCCAACAGTAGTTTATTCAGAGCTCACTCGTAACTGTAATTTTAGTACAGCATCGTAATCGGCGATGTAATTAAGAAAAGCTTTACAAGTGACTTCCTTATATATGGTTCGTGTAAGCGTTGATTGTTACAATCTTGTGACTTGGCAAACTCTGCCACGTGTAGAGACAATAGGAACGGAACATACACTGTTTGAAGTTAGCGATTACTACTTATAAATTCTGCTTACATCCGAAATTGCTTTGTTGCAGAAAAGTGAGTGACAGTAAGGGTTAACTCCCCTTGAATAGAACAGCTTAAAAATATATGTTCAGCTGGAAAACTAACGTGGGAAGAAATACCATACAAAGAAATTCCACTGCGAGCATAAGGCTCAATAGGACAGCTGACTCAAATACTGATTTTTGAATAAAAGGACGGCCATGTTGAAAAGCACAGCTGTACTAGTGTACAAAGGACGCGGCAATGTTCAAAGTACAATGTTCATATTGAACAAATAAATGAAACTTCTAGTTTTGTTGTATTTAAAACAGGAACTTACTGTTGCCTGTGTTTATATATTTGTTGACTGTCTGTGTATATTTGTTGACTGCCTGTGTTTATAAATTGTTGGCTGCCTGTGTTTATAAATTGTTGGCTGCCTGTGTTTATAAGTTGTTGGTTTGTTGACTGCCTGTGTGTTGGCTGCCTGTGTTTATAAATAGTTGGTTTGTTGACTGCCTGTGTTTATAAATAGTTGGCTTGTTGACTGCCTGTGTTTATAATTGTTGGTTTGTTGGCTGCCTGTGTTTATATATTTATTGGCTTGTTGACTGCCTGTGTTTATAATTAAGCGGTCAGTATATATGCCATTCCCCGAGGGTTACCGCTAATGCAGGTTTGACTGTAGTATAGTTATTGAAAGTGGAAGAAATATAATGATGAATAAAAATATAGTAGTGTATATATTTGGTATCTGCATTGTTGCTCTATGATTTCCTTTTGGCCTTTACAGGGACGTGCCGCCCAATAGGTTATGGTTTTAGGGTTTTTTGTCTTGGACGGGGTATCAATTTTATCACTTTCTGTCTTAAACAGGGTATCTTCACATATGGTTAATCTTTACATGGCCTAATGTCTTGAACAGTCAGGATAAACATATATGGTTAATTCATAAAAACCTAACCACAAGCCAAATTTGCACTATTTTGTTGGCGTAATTACAATGTAGAGCAAACAGCTCAGTGGCTCCATAAGCTGTAAATACATTTGTAATCACTATTCTGTTCTTGTCTTAAGCTGGAATCTCGTAGAAGCAGAAACTAGGATTTGAAAACATTCTGGAGAACAAGATTTACGGCAAGGTTCCGAATTTTGTAAATGTTTAAAGAAGCTATGTCACGATAATTCACGTCATTTTGTGCAAAATCGGCAGTTTCTTGGTGTTGCGGATCACCAAATGACGTCATCTTGGCCAGTTTATCACCAACCCTTTATACAACATCACCACATAAGTCGAGGCTTCAGAGACGACAAACTCTGTCAGTACCGACAAACCGACAGAATATGACTTCATTATTCGAGGCCTCAGATACGTAAATCGACAAACCGACAACCGACAAATTCTGTCGCTTTGTCAGTACCGACAAACCGACAGAATTTTGACTTCATTATTCGAGGCCTCAGATACGTGAACCGACAAACCGACAACCGACAAATTCTGTCGGTTTGTCAGTACCGACAAACCGACAGTTTTTTACTTCATTACCTGAAGCTTCAGATACTTGAACTGACGGAGGAGGGATGACACTGTTCTCACAAAGACACTTTGCGAAGTCCCTATTTGAAGGGGAGAGAGTGTTGTTATGATACGTTAACCCTATTCTGCCTGGGGGGGGGGGGGGGGCAGAAAGTGCCCGCGCTTACTTCAAATTTATCGTACTTAAAGAGCATTCAAGCAATCATAGCCAAACTTTATGACTTTTCATAAAAATTATCTGGGAACATTTTGGTGTTCCAATTATTTGATCACGTGACTTGATGTTTCCATGGCAACCAAGTTTTGACAGGCCGTTTCAGCCAAATTTGGTATTTTCAGTTTAAATGTCCGTTTTCATGAGATTTTCGCTTTTTACGAAGAGTTTCTTCCAAAATATTTGCAATTTTTGCATCCTTATATTGTTTTCGATTTTTTCAAATCAAATTTGGTGATTTTCTGACATTTCTGAACAATTTAAAAATCCAAGATGGCGGAACCAAGATGGCGGACAGGTTTAAAGTATGACGTTATTTCGGCGTGATATGATATCATAATTGATTCGTAATTTCCACTAAAATAAACATGGTTGAATGCTTTATTCACCACATAAGTTTCATTTTTATAGCACAAATACTTTTTGAGATACAGATCGTTTTACCCAAATTTGTTGATTTTTAGCTTAATTTTCAGTTTTCATAAAATGTTTACTTTTTACGATGAAATCCTTCCAAAATCTTTGCCGTTTTAGCATCTTTATATTTTTCTTGATTTTTTCAAAGCAAATTTGGAGATTTTCTGACATTTCTGAACAATTTAGAAATCCAAGATTTAGGATCCAAGATGGCGGATTTCATTTAACGTATGACGTCATTATGGCGTGTATGACGTCATAATTGACATGTGACTGCCACTAAAATAAAGATTTTCGGATGCTTTACACACCATGTAAGTTTCATTTTCATAGCGTCAATACGTTTCGAGATACATAGGGGGGGGGGGGGGGGGGGGCACTATCTGCCCCCCCCCAAGGCTCAGGAACGAAAAAAAAGCCCAGGCAGAATAGGGTTAAGGGGGCCGGCTATTCATAGAGTTATTTTTGTAGAGTTAGGGCGTGGAGTTAGAGTTATGCCAAAATCCTGAATTCAAGATTTGGAACGCCGAAATCCTGAATTCAAGATTTCAGTTCGTGACCTAGTTAGATGTACTCTGCTTCAAGTGCGTTTCTAACGCGCCGGGCAATAAGCTTATATGTTTAATTATGAGGAGGATTTTCAGTCATAGTATAATCAAAGTGGCTACGAGCTACTGAACTCGGAAAATTATGTTAATATTTGAAACACAAGTTGCCTTAATAACGTGATATCATTCTTATATCTGTATGTGAAACACGCAGAACTCAAATTACGTTTTCAATTATCATTGTAAATCGTTTGAACGTCTAAACAGATCTACAGATGAGAAACATTGCCACTAAAAGACTACTAAAACAAATCACTTAATGAGTAAATCGTGTCACGTCCACCTCAACAACCTCGGCAACGAGCTATTTGCAGGGTTAAAAACAGCAACCGGCACGTTCAATCCAGCACTCTAACACTTCGGCGAAAGTTCGCCACCATTTCAGTTCTCAGAACTCACTTGAGCCTGCAAATAACTCAGCGGCTCAATACAAACCCAGTCGATAAATTATTTTTTTCCAAAGATTTTCCGTTTGGCTACGTGGCGCAGTGGATATAAGCACCGCTTTGGAGTCTAGAGGTCGTGGGTTCAGCGCCTAGAAGGTCCTTTTTTTTTCTTTTTTTTTCTTTACTTTTTTAACGCGTGTTTATATCATGGGAAACCCTTTTTTTTTGCGGTCGAGTATTTCGATTTCGAACTCAAACAAGCTTTATGTTTATCAGTTGCAAGATGAAATAAATAATGAAATGTAAGACGGCTTCTCGCCCTCGATTACTGCTAGTACAGTGGAACTTCTCGAACCCTCAATTTCTCGAAAACCCCGATAACTCGAACCAAAAGTCGTTTTCCTTGGACTTGTTTCACTGTAATTTTACTCCCGATATTTCGAATTTCCTGATTTCTCAAACCAATTTTCGTTTCGCGTGGAGAGTTCCACTGTATGTCCCACTGTGTATTATGCGCAATATATGCATGCGTAAGCGTTTATGTACTAGTCAGCGGATTTACAAAATGTTTAACAGGAAGCGAAGGAGTGAAATTAGCCTCCCACAGCTACAACTCGGAAATGGCTTTTAGCCATTTTCCGAGTTAAAAAGGGTGACAGGCCTGCAATGAGGGCTCCATTACGGCCAAATTGAATTTAGAATTTGGTTTGTTACCTTTCCGGTTTCCACATCACATTTCTGTTTTTTTTTTGTCTTTATACATGTAACTTTCAACTTTTGGTATTAGACTTTGGGTTTTAGGTTTCAGTTTTAGATTTCAGCTTTCGGCGTTTAGGTTTTCGATCAGATTTTAGCTTTCGGCATTTCGGCATTCAGGTTGTAGATTGTACTAAAACGAGGAACCGAGAAAACCGAGGAACCGAGGAACCGAGGAACCGAGGAATCGCGGACAGTGGAATCTGTGGAACCTGCGGAACCACAAGATCTCCTAATATTTCGGTTAGTACTGTTCAAATATTGCCGATAATAACATCCTGGTTATAAGCCCCCCGGTTATAGGCCCATTTCCCCGCTAACCAAAAAATATCCCGGTAATAAGCCCCCCCCCTACTTTTCCTTATTTCCTAACTATAAATGGCTTCACAGAAATTGTTCAACTTTAGACCATATTATTGTTTCCCGTTTGCGTTATAATAAATTTACACACTCAATGGAAAAATCATCACTAGTCACGTGACATATATAAATATTCATCATTTTTTAAGTTCATTGCATAAAGACTTTTGATATCTAAATACCCCAAGTTTCAGAAAATCCCTTCAAATACCGTTCCAAGTTGAAATGTTGAGCTAAGGTAGATTTGAGAAAAATGCACTTAAGGTGACTCCCTAGAGTATTTACAAATGACCTATACTAACTGACATGAGTTAGAAAGGAAACCCCAGTTATTTTGCCGTTGATGTTTCGTTCCCGATATTTACCAGTAAGGAAACTGATATAATTACAGCTATTTATAGGTTGTTACTTTTTTCGTAGAGGCCGTTGCCATGGCAACATAACATATAAAGAATGGCACATTTTTGCTATATTCTATCTTAATTTTTTATTTTTTTTAGTTTCCTTCGGTGAAATTTCTTGAAATTTTGCCATCGTATGAAAGTGAGCTTGCCTGGTATTTTGGAGGGGAAAAACCTTGTGGTTTTTCAGACGATTTTGCCAATATTACCTCATTTGTTATTTTAAACAATAAAACTTACTTGCTCTGACAAATTTCTTCAAGAAACGGTCATGTGATAGGTAGCGTTTCTGTCTTGAATTGTGCGAATTTTCCAAAAACATTACCGAAGGAAATGCGAGAAAATCCACGGTTAATTTTGACTTTTTTGGCCATGCTGACGTCATAAAAAATCGGAAAAACACGCGCGGTTCGAGGATTTTCCTTTGAGCGCGCGCAGATTACTAAAGCTTTCGTCAACAGCGCGCGCTCGGTCATAAAACTATAGGGAGTCACCTTAAAGTCTAAGAGAAGAGTTTACAACAAGCCAAGGGGAAGGGGGGGGGGGGGGGAGGGGGGGGGGGGTAAGGCTTGTTGCATTATTTGAGTACATAGCTGTACGAAATATTCCAATTCATAACGAAGTAAAATGAGCTCACAACATCGCAATGAAAAAACGTTTTAGAGCAATTATTATAAATTTCAAATTATATGCGTCCTAAATGCGGAGTTTCGGAAAGACAGTGATGGCTTCGCGGATTTCTCCGTAACTACAATTAATACGAAATATAATTTAAATATATTGAAATGGGTCTTTTTGGTGACTGTTTTTATCGCTGCAAACAATGGTTGCTATGTAAAAATTGTCTACCACTGTACAGATTCCTTAAATTTTACATAACTCAAGACAAAAATACAGCAAAATCAATTCAAAATATGTTTTGTAAGTGTTCAGAGGTTTCAAATGTTAATGTTTCAGAGAAATAACTTTTTCAGTGAAAGCTTGACATTTTAGGGTACCATTCCACCAGTAAATGGAAAACGTATCTTGATAATGCTGCATCAACTTGTTTCTTATCAACTCATTCTGAAATTGTTATCTGTTCATAACTACCCCACCTCCCCCCTGGATATCAGCCCACCCCGTTTATAACCATGACCTCACAAAGCGACGAATCTACGTTTTGATAGCACGCATGTCCCCGATATTCACCCCGCTTAGTTTAGCCTTAATTTTCAAAGCTAAACTTGTAGCTTTTCTTGACTATTTTTAACCGACTAATAGCCCTTTTCAAGGTTTACTTGTGATATTTGCATAACAATACAGCGAGATCGTTATACGATCTTTACGGCAAACTTTAACCAAAAGAGTTGTATTAAAAGAGTTGTATCGTTTTAAAACTATTTTTATACTAACATAGTTCAAGGAACTCAAGAAAATCACGATGTTTTACAGCTTGTGCCCGAAATTGCCTCGCTTCTATGTTTAACTATATTGTTATGCAAATATTTCAGGTTAACCGTGAAAAGGGCTATTAAGTTGAACTGAATATATTACGAGTTTGGACAATAATGTTTTACCTTTATCGAAAACGAAGTGAAACAATATCATTGAAATAAGGCGACATATCATGCAGAAAGAAAACACGGAAAGGCCTATTTTAGCAATGGCGAGGAGCAAAACTGAATAGCAGATATTTACGAGCTCAGAACTTCAAAATGCTCCAGTTACAAGGAATTTTTTCACGTTGTCTTATTTATGCTAAATTCGTTTCGTATGAAAGCCTTTCTTCTTGACATGAACACAGACATGTTCGAAAAAGTGCTAAAATTGTCGATCAATAGGATGATCCCTTTATCTGTAAAGCCCTGGTCAAACGGCGCATGATAGTCGATGATAGTTTAACTCACCTGAACTATCATCAACTATCATGCGCCGCGTGGTCAAACAGAAAAAACTATCATCGACTATCATGGAGAATTTGAACAAGTTCAAAATGAATGATAGTCGATGATAGTTAACAATTATTCGCCGATCCACCACTATTCACCTCCACTGAGGTGAATAATTGTTTTAGTATATACCAAACCAATGAAATAGCTAGCTCCAAATTTAAAATTATTGATTTATTTTACCGCGAAATATCGGAAAAATCCTTTAAAAGTGGAACCCTACGCGCGACCAAGGACAGCGCGGGAAAAGTCACATGACAACATCAGGCGATCAACATGTCTCGTATGTTGGACTTTGACGATTTCAAGGGGAAAATTATTATTTTTTCCGTTTTTACTGATGGACCAAAAGCGACGAGTTCTATTTTCTCGTATTTTACAAGTTCTGTCAGTTTCTATTGCCTGAGAAACTGATGTTGAAGCTGCAAGTGCCGTTATAAACTGAACAAAATGGTCAAGATGCTGCCTAACCGAAGACGTTTTCGTAATTCCAGTTCAATTATTTCTCACATCACGTGACTGCATCCACCGTCTGATGTTACTGCTGTTAATTTACCGGAGGGGAGAAGCAGTAAAGTTTGGAGAAGCCACAGCATTTGGGTAGTTCTTGATCATGATACGGCAACAAGAATATTTTCAAGCGTAGTGAGACCGAGATTAGTCGATCCGAATACAAAACTAAATCGTTGGCAGGTTTGAAATAATTACAGGGACTTCTTGCTTTTGAAAGACACTGCTGTATTCAGGATTCCAGGTAGGAATTGCAAATACTATTCACCTCCGAGCTAGCCAATCAGAACGCGCGAAAAGCACTATTCACTGGTTTGGTATAGTCATGCGCCGTTTCACCAGGATTTGGGGTTGTTTAAAAGGAATTTACAGTAAAAAAATATTTTTGTTTGAAACCCACTTAGACTGTTCACAACCTCTCTATTTTCTCAGATCGTTGTAGCCGCGAGCGAACTAGAACTGAGCGCAAAGCGCGAGCGTGGGGGTAGGGGGCGGGGAAGGAGAAAAATTCGCCTGCTCCCTGCCCCCCACCCCCTCGCGCTCCGCACTCGCCGTTAGCGTAGAGTAAATAGAGAGGCTGTGACGGAACAGTCTACACCTACTTCGCCATTATCGCCAAAGGCTCAAAAATGCACATTTTCAACGGGGCATTGCGCAAAAGTTCCACTTCTTCCATACAATAAATAATAATACTTATATCCAGGCCGACCAAAATGAAGTCAAAGAGCATGGCCGATCGATCGACAATTTTAGCACTTTTTCGAGCATGTCAGTGTTTATTTTAAGAAGAAAGGCCTTCATACGAAACGAATTTAGCATAAATAACACAACTTCCCACCACATTGGCAGTTTACAACACACGAAAAACTGTGTCTCTAGCGTCAACTCTATTAACGCTTGTGTTTTGATTGCTATGTTAAGCGAAGTCGTTAACTTGAGAGTGTCAAGCAAGTCGATGTTTGACAGTTTGTTTGCTTTGCCTTCAACATTTATTTTTTCAGGGGTGATCGGTGGGAGATAAAGAAAACATATAGGCTCCGCGGGTTCCGCGGGTTCCACACATTCCGCGGTCCACGGTTTCATTTTAGTAACAAGTGAAATCGACACGATCGAAAAACCCAAAATCGAAAACTCAAATTGCCGAAAACTGAAATCGAAAACTCAAATACCGAAACTCAAATGCCAACGACAGACGAAATTCTAAAATCCACTTGGCCGTAAAGGTACACTGATCGCCTACAGTCATACAAATGGGGTTGACAGACCTATACGACTGTCTCGTACGTGTTTTAGCCATTTTTAGAGCGAGCATATCTTTGAGAGACCAACCTCTTTTGTATGATATTAGAAGAGGTACTCTGATATTGCGTGACAAAAGGCAAGATGACTTGTTGTATATCTTTAAAGTGTTTGATTTTGACTTCAAATGTTGTTTTAAATGAGTTTGTTCTGTGAAGTCTGAGGGCCTCTCCTTTGATGAAACCTTTCTTAACTCCTGGCGGGTGACACGAGGAGAAATGCGTGTACTAAAATGTCGGCTCAGTAGGCTTGAAGTACCTGCGTACATCAAGCAATGATTCATGTTTGAATATTTCGCCATTGTTAACTGGAGCTATATATCTTTTCTGTCGCCTTACACACGAGTATAAAAACAAGAAAAAATACGCCTCCTTTGGAATGATACCGAGAGCATGAATCGGCAACTCTCAGTGAAGAGTCGGGATCTGAGAAGAGATCCACAACTGAGATAGGATCGAAACTGAACATAATGTCTCAAAGACTAACAAATGGTTCCGACAAACCTGGCGTAAGCAATGGCAGCATAAACATATTAGATCAGAAAGCAGAAGATGAACTCTTTATAGTGGACTATGAAGATACGCTGAGTCAAGGAAGAAGACGACTGCTTAGAATTTTCTTGATCGTATACGACATTGCTTGCTTCATCCATCTTGAATTCGAGAACGCCGAAATTTTGAATTCAAGATTTTGGAACGCCAAAATCTTGAATTCAGGATTTCGGCGAATTCCAAAATCTTGAATTCAGGATTTCGGCCTTTCAAAATCTTGAATTCAGAATTTCGGCGTCATAACTCTAACTCCACGCCCTAACTCTACAGAAACAAGAATTTTCGAAGAAAATATAACCGGGCTTTTTTTATCAAGCAAGCAAGCCGTTTTACCTGCTTTCTTGCTTGAAATCTATCAGATTAGTCACGGCAGTCACGCTGAAGTCTGATGTTTGCGTATAGTGCCTACTGTCAATTTTCTTGCCTCTGAGCAGTCTTTGAAGATCATTCCTCAATATAAAGCCAAAGTTGAATAAGAGGAAAAAACACGACAACATAGGTACGAATCGGTGTTGAACCATCAATCGCAGACGTTCCGCGTTGCACCATCATCATTCGCAGCTATTCTAGTCACAGTTCGACAAATTGCGTGAGTCAAAATGTGATATTGTAACGTAATGGTTGTTATTTATAAATCTTCTGCATACAAGGAAGTGAATTGCTGCACCAACACGAAAAAGTAATGTATTTCACACTAAATAAACAGCAGAGTATTCATGTTCAAATCAAAAGTAATAGCTTGATATGAAATTTGACCTAACGGCGACCCTGGTTTATCACAGACGTAGACTCATGTGACCCCATGACGTAATCGTCCTTATTTATAAATCTGCATTTCTCAGCAAGTTTCTGTTTTTCTCAGAAAATATACGGAAAAGATATGTATTTCACACAAAATGACAATTATTTAACAGGACAATATTCATAAAATATCATTTAGGCAAAGGATGACCCTGGCGAAATCTAACGTAGCCTTGATAAAAACATAGGCACGCAATGCGTGCAAGAGCTATTTTTTGGAGTGGTAAAAAATTGTGTTATGGATCATGAAAAGATTGGATTGGAAACTGTAGATCAATGTCCCCTCTACTAACTATGCTTTAGTATACAACAACACTAGTGTATTTTAAGTTATCAAAAATCAAGCACTGTGGCTTGTTTTCCCGGCAAACAATTTTGTGCTGGACACTGATTATATTCAATGGACGATCGAATGTTTCCAGTCAGGGAATATTCAAACGTTTTTTATATTTTATTAATTTTACTTGGGTGGTTTAAGGTTACCGTATACCTTCAAAGGGCAGAATTGGTCCAAAAAATCCGGACACGCTACATTTTTTAGACTTGAGACACCCCTGAAGGTACACGGTAACCTTAAGTTTTAAAATTGAAAATAACGTTTGGTGTCGTCGATTAGAAAATAATGCAGTTCTTGGATGTTAAAAGCGTAACATGAGAGATTGGACTGCATTGGTGTTTTGAGATAAAGAATATTTTCCAAACATTTTGAAAAGTTACATTTGTTACTGACTGGTCAAACTCAAAGACTCCAAGGGTTGAATGTCAGAGCAGTCCGCTACCCATGCTCCCCCAGTCCGCGATCCAGGTGGAGAGGATCGCGGGCACACCGAAACACCCACAGCTGGAGACTGAGCCTACCCCACCCTGGGTTTATTTTATAGTAGTCAACTATTGGAAAGAAACAGGCAAAGAAACAGTTGGAAATTAACGAATGCGTGACAATTGAACAAACCTGCGTTACACATGACAAGTGTCAACAAAAGTATTATATTTAGGTATTAAAACATTAACCATTTGTGTTGTGGTTCATCAAGAAATATTTGTGCCAGTACAATGTGTTGTTTTAAATAGTAAATTGTACTCCTTATCATCGTATAATAATTAAAGGTCTGCGTAAAATATTCATGTAAATTTGATTGATGACCCTTTGACCCTGACATGTTGTAATGCATTCATTAATCAAATACAAAATGCTAAAATTTAATGACAATTCACATAGCAGAACACCAAGAACTGCAAATTGTCACAGTACCTTGAAGGAAAACAATTTCTTGATTTCAATCCAAAGAAAAACATCATTTTAATTCAAATTTAGGCTCTAAGCTACAAGTAATTTAATTAAATTTACATTTGAAAACAAGTGTTCAAATTATATTTTGTTTTCGATATCCATATTTCTACTGCAGCAAATTTGTACCAAACTGGAAATAAATACCATATATTGAAAATCCTTGTGATAAAATCGAAGAGAAAAGATTTTATTTTATTCAACACGCAGATATTTATCCAACTGAGAAACACGAACTAATTCAATTATCACGAGCGTACGAAAAACAAAAGTATCAGGTTACATCCTTTGCATGAAAAACAAAATTATCAGGTTACACACGCCTGCATTACAACCAAAAGTATCACATTACATACCTTTCTGTTTGACCGAAATTAAATGGTTAACATTGCAGATCATAAAACGTAAAAAGTTCTGTGAATAAAATCAACCCAAGAAGATTTACCGAAAGTCAACTATTAACAAGAAGACAAGAGAACTTGCGTAAGCATATTTCAACTTTTCTCTTCAAAATACTAGTATCTGCTCACGAATTTACCACTTCACGTGAAAATGTCTGCACTCAACAGCAAAACATCGCAATAGCGCGTGTTTAGCAAAAATCAAATTCTGTTTGGCATGATTCGTCACCAAATCCTCGAATATTCGAAGTACAGGTTACTTTAGCGCGGAATTCTCAACCGGGGAAAATAATAGAGACTTCTGGTAAAATCTCATGAATGAACATATAAACAGTAACAATACAAAGGATACTAGGTCTTAGTTTTCGAGGGTCGTAGTTTTCGTAACACCCCTATTTCTTCTTCTTTATGTTTGTTCCTTCGTTTCTTACTGCGTGCTGAATCGGCGTCCATTGATACTTTCAAATAGGTTTTCCTTTTCTGGCGCTAATTACCAGCTTAGGTTGCCTTCATCTTCTCGAAGGGATCGATGTCTTAGTTATAGTTGTATGCCGGTCTTTACACACAAACAAAGATGGCAGTCCGAAAATTGCTCTTCTTCTGATGCAGCTTTACAAACGGCAATTTCATTGGCTGTTGAACTAAGTGTTGTTGATGGTAGTCCGATTTTGATTGGTGGGACAAACATACATACCTCGCTACATCGTCCAATACGACAGCTAAGAAGCTATTTTTTTTGAAAAAAATAGCTCAAAAATTGATCTAATGGCGCTTCCAGTGTATGTGATGTACGTACGCACCTCACAGACAATCTCTTCAACTCACGTTTCGACGTGACCCTATGACGTAATCGTCCAAATATAAATCTGCACGTCTCAGCAAGTTTCTGTTTACATAAATCTGCGAGTCTGGGCAAGTTTCTGTTTTCCTTTTCGGAAAAGAAATGTATTTCACACAAAACAAACAGGACAATATTATGACCCTGGCGAAATGTAACGTAGCCTTGATAAAAAATTTGATCTAATGGCGCTTCTAGTGTATGTGATGTACGTATGCACCTCACAGACAATCTCTTCAAGTCACGATTCGACGTGACCCTATGACGTAATCGTCCAAATATAAATCTGTACGTCTCAGCAAGTTTCTGTTTACATAAATCTGCGAGTCTGGGCAAGTTTCTGTTTTCCTTTACGGAAAAGAAATGTATTTCACACAAAACAAACAGGACAATATTATGACCCTGGCGAAATGTAACGTAGCCTTGATAAAAAAAAATTGATCTAATGGCGCTCCTAGTGTGTCCACCTAGTAGTGAGTACAATGATTTAATATTTTAACGAGTCAAACTCACCGACGTTGCGAAATCTGTACGCCGCTCCGATGTGTTTACGCGGTCCTAAATTAATATCTATTTGGACCAGTCCAACTTTCACATAGGCTCGATTTCCGCCGCTCTCTCGAGTCCGGGCTTCGTTCTTCCCCGAGAAAATCTTTCACAAGGCGAATACATTCATATATATTCATACTCACCCCTAGCTCTCCTCCTAGCACTTTGGCGGAGTAGAGCAGGGGTAGAGGTATAAGTGATCGACGACAAAAAAAAACAGAAGCTATTTTATTAACCGGGCTGGGCCCCAGGCCCACGCCCGGTTAATAACTCTATGAATAGCCGGCCCCTTAACGTATCATAACAACACTCTCTCCCCTTCAAATAGGGACTTCGCAAAGTGTATTTGTGAGAACAGTGTCATCCCTCCTCCGTCAGTTCAAGTATCTGAAGCTTCAGGTAATGAAGTAAAAACTGTCGGTTTGTCGGTACTGACAAACCGACATAATTTGTCGGTTGTCGGTTTGTCAGTTCACGTATCTGGCGCCTCGAATAATGAAGTCAAATTCTGTCGGTTTGTCTGTACTGACAAACCGACAGAATTTGTCGGTTGTCGGTTTGTCGGTTCACGTATCTGAGGCCTCGAATAATGAAGTCAAAATTCTGTCGGTTTGTCGGTACTGACAAACCGACAGAATTTGTCGGTTGTCGGTTTGTCGGTTCACGTATCTGGCGCCACGAATAATGAAGTCAAATACCGTACTGACAGAGTTTGTCGTCTCTGAAGCCTCGACTTATGTGGTGATGTTGTATAAAGGGTTGGTGATAAACTGGCCAAGATGACGTCATTTGGTGATCCGCAACACCAAGAAACCGCCGCAAAATCACCTTCAAATTGAAGAAATTAAAGAAAGCCTCTCCGTAGCTCAGTGGTTAGAGCATCCGATCGGTGTATGGAAGGCCCGTCGGGGACTCAGACTTTTTCTTTGTCCCACGCTCGTGACAAACTGCATACATATATGTTATTCGCCGGCCGGGAGTGAGACCGAGGGCACAGTTTTTCCCTATACGGACCGACCAAGGCCGGTGAATAACGTGTTTATTTTTTTCCTACTTGGTTTCGTAATGCTAGAAATCTTGAAATCTTGTTTTGAAAAATCTGTTTTTCACGCGCGCGCGTCAGGCGGTGTCGGACACGGTTCACGTGACTACAATCATCCAATCACGCGTCAGCTGGGCGATACTAATGGCGGATGTGTTTTTGAGTCGTGAGCGAGGATAGCTCGTCGATGAAAACCGAGCTGTCTTGGAAACCTTTGTTTATCATTCCTGTGTAACATGGGTACACATATGGTGTTTTCTTTGCTACTAGATTATTTTTACACAGAAATGTAGTTGGATAGTTAAGTTTTATGAAAACGTCGGCGGGCCCAGGCGAGCCCCGCCGTTTAAACGGTCAAAATTGGACTTGAAGTTGTAGCCTTTTCGTGTTTCGTGACATGTCCTTTTGATTTCGCGGGAGTGATTAGCACGAGTTCACACTACTGTTTTCGAGTTATATTCGTTTCTTTTCACATGTTTGATCATGTTTTTTTTTCTCCATTTGTTTGATAGGTTTTAGCAGCCTAAAGGCCCTTCGTGACAACAGAGGGTCATTGCCAAGATGCCAAAATATGTTGCTATTTCTTTATATTACTTGTATTCCGGCAGGTTATTACTTTGATTGTGATTATGTTTATATGTGTTCATAAACTGTTGCTGATAATCTGTGGATAATATCTCTGGAGGCTGAGTTGTGAGAGACTAGCATTCATTAAATCCATTAGATTGTGGAAATGAAAAACAATAATAATAATAACAGTTCTTAGAACGCATGTTGCAACATGCAAGGGGCAACAGTACTCGCTAACAAAAAGGATGATTTTATATATTTTTAAATTTATTATTTGATGATATATGTCAATTTCTTTTCTTTTTATGTTAGTATTAGTAAATTCCGACTTATTTGTATATACTAGTTCTAAATTTATAAATGTAATTTTTACAAATGTAATTCCTAATTTTTAGTATAGTAGGTCCACATCAGCCCTTTGGCTGCCTTTTTCCCAACCTACTTATCAAATAAAGTATGTATGTATGTATGTATGTATGTATGTATGTATGTATGTATGTATGTATGTATGTATGTATGTATGTAGTATGTATGTATGTATGTATGTATGTATGTATGTATGTATGTATGTATGTATGTATGTATGTATGTATGTATGTATGTATGTATGTATGTATGTATGTATGTATGTATGTATGTATGTATGTATGTATGTATGTATGTATGTATGTATGTATGTATGTATGTATGTATGTATGTATGTATGTATGTATGTATGTATGTATGTATGTATGTATGTATGTATGTATGTATGTATGTATGTATGTATGTATGTATGTATGTATGTATGTATGTATGTATGTATGTATGTATGTATGTATGTATGTATGTATGTATGTATGTATGTATTGTATGTATGTATGTATGTATGTATGTATGTATGTATGTATGTATGTATGTATGTATGTATGTATGTATGTATGTATGTATGTATGTATGTATGTATGTATGTATGTATGTATGTATGTATGTATGTATGTATGTATGTATGTATGTATGTATGTATGTATGTATGTATGTATGTATGTATGTATGTATGTATGTATGTATGTATGTATGTATGTATGTATGTATGTATGTATGTATGTATGTATGTATGTATGTATGTATGTATGTATGTATGTATGTATGTATGTATGTATGTATGTATGTATGTATGTATGTATGTATGTATGTATGTATGTATGTATGTATGTATGTATGTATGTATGTATGTATGTATGTATGTATGTAGTATGTATGTATGTATGTATGTATGTATGTATGTATGTATGTATGTAGTATGTATGTATGTATGTATGTATGTATGTATGTATGTATGTATGTATGTATGTATGTATGTATGTATGTATGTATGTATGTATGTATGTATGTATGTATGTATGTATGTATGTATGTATGTATGTATGTATGTATGTATGTATGTATGTATGTATGTATGTATGTATGTATGTATGTATGTATGTATGTATGTATGTATGTATGTATGTATGTATGTATGTATGTATGTATGTATGTATGTATGTATGTATGTATGTATGTATGTATGTATGTATGTATGTATGTATGTATGTATGTATGTATGTATGTATGTATGTATGTATGTATGTATGTATGTATGTATGTATGTATGTATGTATGTATGTATGTATGTATGTATGTATGTATGTATGTATGTATGTATGTATGTATGTATGTATGTATGTATGTATGTATGTATGTATGTATGTATGTATGTATGTATGTATGTATGTATGTATGTATGTATGTATGTATGTATGTATGTATGTATGTATGTATGTATGTATGTATGTATGTATGTATGTATGTATGTATGTATGTATGTATGTATGTATGTATGTATGTATGTATGTATGTATGTATGTATGTATGTATGTATGTATGTATGTATGTATGTATGTATGTATGTATGTATGTATGTATGTATGTATGTATGTATGTATGTATGTATGTATGTATGTCTAAGTGGATTTGAAAGAACGTGGCCGCAGAAAATTTCAGCAAAATGACCGAAAAACGCGTTTTGGGCTCAAAAAGTGGTTTTTGGGTTGTCTCTTTGGCCAAATTTGGCGTTTCCTTAGCTAAGAACCCGTATTTGTGAACGCCGTCAAGATGTTTATATCGTTTCTGAGTGAAATGGTTTCAAATTATCCTTGGTGCAAGCTTGTTCCGTTACTTTGGACTTAAAAATAAAAAAATAAAAAATAAAAACTTTCCATTGTCATTTCTTTCATCCTCCCTTTTCTTTTCTTCTCTCTCTCCCTTTCTTTTCTTGCTATCTTCGGCTTCGAATGCGCTTTCTATCAACTGAAAAAGTTTTGAACCAACCTCTTAAGGAAACCAAGAAATGAATGTGGAAGAATGGTGTGTGAGCCCAATTTGGCACTGATTTTGCACCAAAAGTTCAACAGGTTTAATCTGGCCTAACTTTAGCGGAATTCGTTCGATTTCCAAAACGGATGCGTGATTGCGAAGATCTATCCTTTGTGCATGGGTTGCATGTCAAAACAATTTTGTGACGAGTCTACTACTACTCTACTACTACAAAAAAGGAAAGAAGCGCCAAAATGGTCAAAATGGTGCAATTTTCTGCGGCCACGTTCTTTCAAATCCACTTAGATGTATGTATGTATGTATGTATGTATGTATGTATGTATGTATGTATGTATGTATGTATGTATGTATGTATGTATGTATGTATGTATGTATGCATGTAACTAAGGGCCTCCACAGACTAGAGAGATTGTTGTCGACAACTATTATTATTCGATAACTAAAATGAGTCGACAACTATTAGTGCTCGAAAGAGCTTTTCCACACACTAGAGGCGAAAATGATCGATAACTTGTATTTTTATGCAAAAGCTTGGTAACTAGCGTTCCTGCGCATGCCAATACGAGTGCACGCCAATTTTTCGCGCTCTTTATTAAATATATTATCTTTACGAGGTCGCGCGAAACACGAAAATACGAATAAATGAGAGCGCGTAAACATTCGCCTGATCGCAGGTTAGCAAGATGGCAGACGCGGAAGGACTATCGAAAGGCAAAAGGAACGCTGCCAAGGAACAATGATAATAGCGAACATTTAAGCAACCACGACTGCAAATGTACCAACACAGGCGTATAACACAGGCCATTACTAAAGCCCTGTTTCCATACGATCGCAACGATCGCAGTTGCGATCGTTGCGATCATATGGAAACCACTCTTGCGATCGTTGCGATCGTTGTGACTGCGATCGTTGCGATAATATGGAAATCAGGCTTAACTATTAACTATGCACAGGCGTATAACACAGACGTATGACACAGGCGTATAACACAGACGCACAGCTATTGTACTACTCATTAAACCTTTTGTTTAGCGGGAACGTCGCTAAACAAAAGGTTTTAATGACCTGTACAATAGCTCATGCACGTGCCTGCCGCGTTTGTTATCGACAACTAAATTAGTTTTCCTTTTGAAAAGGAAAACTGTTATGTTGTCGATAAGTAATATTTTTAAATTTAGTTATCGATAACTAGCTTCACACACTGGCTTTTTTGTTATCGACAACTTTTTATGATCGACAACTAAATAGTTGTCGACAACTATCTCTCTAGTCAGTGTGGAGGCCCTTAAGGTCTGACAAATTTGAAGAAATTCTATGAGAGCGTTTTCGAGAAAATTTCGGGTGAAGTTATAGCCATGCAGTTGTAAATTTCAATACATCATGAATTCATATAACACTTGATTGCTTTATATGAATTCATGATGTGATGAAATTTACAACTGCACGGCGATTCGAGACAATGGAAGATGCATAATGAGAGCAACAAGCCACTAGCGCGAAACTCAGCGCAATATTTACCTGTGTTGAGGCTAAAAATTGACAACCTTAGAATGTTTAAATGAATTTGAAACTCGGACATTGCATCGGATATTGATTAATCTCCTTGAAGGCTAAGTTAGAAAAAAACTCATCTATCGCTTTTTAATTTGTGACCATTTTAATAAGTTTAGGGTCAATTTTTTGATAAAAAGCGAAATAACACTCCAAACCAGTTCATATTCAAGCCAATGTTTCTAAAAATCAAATCGAACGATTTCCCTGAGAATTTTACTCAAGGTAATTAGAAGGTATACAATTCATTTAAGACCAAGACCAAGCCTTCTGGACATACTTTTCAATAACATTTCAAAATGGTTTTGTTTTTGTTGTATTTTAACGCCTTTTAAGGTGAAACTTCACCCGAAATTTTCTCGAAAATGCTCTCATAGAATTTCTTCAAATTTGGCAGACCTTAAGACAAGTATGTCAGGTCGAAGATCCAGAGAGCATTTTCCAAAATTATCCCTTGATCACAAGAAATTCGGTCTTAAGTAAAATAGGAGATGACGTCATTACGTTGCTATGGTAACGCCGATTTCGATAAAACTTACCTCATCTCAAACTTCAATCTTTCTCTAGTACAGCTGTAACGATTCATTTTCTGTAAGATTATTTTTAGTGGTACACGAGTTGCTCAAAGTTGAAAGGTATCGTCACTCAAAAACCCGATCGAGCCACCTTAAAGGGGCTATGTCACGGTTTTTTGGTCGATTAGGTGTATCTTTACAAATTTCGCGCTCTCTACTTAAAAATGACAATGAAAAATTCATTTAATGTTAAAATCAGGGCCACATAACAAACAAAGCTGATTTCTGATCATTATAGCCTACACTTTCATGCAAATCAACCTGCCCCCTAACAAGACCACATTATTGCGTTCAACGAAGGAAAATGCAATCGTAAGCTTGCAGTGGTCTTACAAAAGCGCGGAATAACTTTCGTTTCTTCGGGTTTGTTTGTACAATACGTTTGTGCCGTGTTTGCCTCGTTATCATGCTAGCGCATGAGTGTTGTCTCGCTACCATACACTGCACATTTAGTTGTGAAAACACACGTATTTCACGGAAAAATAGTAATAAAGTAATTATTTTATGCCCCAAGTGCTATTACATTCGGGCGCGGTAAACTCTACCGAAACAAAGTGCACTGCGCGTAAACGACAACGTGAAAATACTGACTCTCAAACGGAAGAAGATTGCGGCCATTGTTGTGATGCTTCGGCAAGCATAACCAAATTAGAGGCCAAGATTGACAAGCTACTGGGTTTGTTTTCCGAAATAGCTTCACTGAATGTTCGTTTAACAGAAGAAGAAGAAGAAGAAGAAAACAAGCAATTAAAGAATGTGGCAGATAACACCGGGAAAGAACTAACAGACCTTAAAACTTGTGTGACCAACATGTGCTCTGAAACATGAGATAATGGCAAGGAGGTGCAGAAAGTCAACAAGGAAGTCCAACAGTTACAATATCACAACATCAAGCTGGAGGCGTACACTAGAAGGGAGAATATCAAGATTTGCAATCTCCAGGAAATTGAAGGTAAGACTCCTCATGATACAGAGTTATTAGTGTGGGCTCGACTTACACCCTACAACCTACGTAGTTCTGGTCTCAATGTTACTCAGCCTTCCTATATCGGATCCTATAGAAGTTGATATATGCATTACTCGTTTTCTTATATTATATCACATATCTGGAACCAATTACCTACTAATGCTAAATCTTATCTTATCCTATCTTATGATGGAAGAGAAAATTAATATTCGAAGAGAGGATGTAAAAGAAATTCATTTCGAGCGGATCCATCACTTGCCGACTAGGAAAACCCCCCAAAAATCAACAAAGACAAGGCCTGTTTTTTTTTTATCAGGACAAAGAGTCTGTTTGGTGTTCAGTAAAAACACTGAAGGGTACCGAAATTCTTGGTTTGCAACTGCCGCCATCATGGTGACCATTAACAAAAGATTTATAATTAGCTTTGATTGTTTGTCATCCAACATGGCCGCCGGGGTCTTTGTCATTTGAATCTCTCGGGAATGGTTGCAAACCAGCAATTGGACTTTCACATGATTATCCCAAAGAAATAGACGCGATTCATGAAAAATTATACCCTGCAAAGCAAGAAAAATAATCAGCCTTCCTAATAATCAGCAGACAAATTAATCACCAACGGTCAGGTTACTTGTTTATTTAATGTATCTTCTTGTATTTGTCTCGAATTTGTCGATGCCATTGATTACATATACATGTATAATTATAATTAGGTATCGAGCAACATTTGTGAATTTACAATCATTATCGGTTCCTCTTTATATTAGTCCGATTTTGGTGTTAAATTATTTGCATTTCCATTGTGTGCTTCATTAGCACTATCCTTTTTTTTATTTCGCTTATCCTGCAGTTCAACTTTTACAACAAATATGAGCGTAGATGGCCGATGCTTTTAGTTAGAATCGCTCAACGTAAAGGGCATAAGCAATTTTCATAAAATAAGAAAAAAATGTTCACTTGGTGCAGTAAACGTAAAGCAGATATAATTTTTTTTACAAGAAACTCATTCCACAATAAAAACAGACACTCAATGGAAGAATGAATGGGGCGCAGACATTTTAACATGTTATACACCTTATCCATAAATGGCCGCCCAGCAATTTTTTGTCTGGCAAGGTTTTCAAAGAAATTGGTGCTACATACATTACCAAGCACTGCAAAAAATATTATCTTGGGAAGTTTGAGAACTACTTGTCAAACTTGTCAATCAACGTAAACACGCCGCACCAATCAGAAACCCCGTTCGTAGGCAAACGGGGCTTTTCAGAATCGTGGGGTTTGCTGGCAAGCGTTCCGTCATTGCCCTCCCCCCCCCCCATCCGACTTTTTTGCTCTCGCCCCAATTTTCGCGCGGCCAAAATGCAGAAAAAGCTCTTCGATCGCGGAAAAAGCTCTTCGTTCGTACAGGAACGCTTGCTACGCATGATTACAAAACCGCGACAAAGTAATACATGTATTGAATTCGCGTGGTTCATGAAAGGTTCTCCACTTATGAACTTGACTGACTCACTGTATTTGGTGATGTAAATTAAAGTTCAGCCGGTTTATGTAAATTTATGGTAACCGAACAAAGAAACTTTTATCATTAGCCCTAACAACCCAGACTAAAAGGAAGTTATAGTGTTATAGAAAAGTTATATTACGATACGAAACCTGTATCAGTGACATTCAACTTTTTATGTTGCTGTATGGCTTTGTTTCGCTTTCACTACATCAAATATTTCCGGAAGACACAACAAAGCTGGCAAAGAGCCAATGTCAAACGTAGAATTACCCAAAACGCTTGAAATCGGTTCCACATTCGATTTAGAAATCGTATTTAATTACGAGATAATGAAAGATTGCTCTACCCTGATACACGACAAAGTAATCCATGCATTGCACGGATTTCGTATGGTTCATGAAAGTTTCGTGAGTGTCAGTTGAAGCGACGTCGTTTCGGTATAGAGGTTCAACGTATGACATGATACATACCTGCATACGGACGTAACAGCACTGCAAGCAAAATACAGTAGACTGTAGGTATTTGTACTGAGTTCACAGAACACATCAGATCGACTTTGGAAAGCCAGTGGCAAAGATATTGCTAAAATATCCAAGAACGGCGGGGTTTGCGATCAATGAACTGTAATATGTCAAGAATAATTACATTCAGTAGTCGCTTGCTCAGCGTTGCACGGAAAACGTCACGTGACCAACTTGAGTTGACTAAGTCACGCTAGTTTGACGGATTCTTGCCAATATAAATGATTGTTCTAACCTGATACACGAGTAACGATTACAAAACTGCGACAACGTAATCCATGCATTGATTTCGTATGGTTCATGAAAAGTTCGGGAGTGTCATTTGAAGCGACGTCGTTTCAAGGCCGGTATAGAAATTCAACATGGGTTATTGGCTAAGCGTGAGGTCAAGATGGCGGGATATTGGCCAAATTCTTTTATTTTACGTGTTTATCTGTTTATGGACCGAGACGAAGTCCAGCGAGGTCCATAAACACGCAAGGCCAATATCCCGCCATCTTGGCCGAAGAAGCTTGGTCAATAACATCCTCAGAGACCCAGGGGCAGTTAGAGGGGGCGAGCGAAAAAAATCGGCAAAGAAAAGTAGGAGAGGGTGAGATTAGTCCCTGGGGACGATGTCTTACCACCCTAGCTTCAACGACTTCGTAAATGCTGCCTCCTGATTGGGCAGAAAAACCTTTGTATTATTCTGCCCAATCGGCGAGCAGATATGTCTACAGTCCGTTTCGTGTGTTCTAACACGAAGCCTACAAGAAGGCTGTTAAGTTCGTTCGCCATATTTGTCTTGTTCGTTCGGCAAGATTTTGCTCGGGAAGGAAAGTTTCAGTTACAGCTTGTCTCAAGGCCGAAAAAGTAGGACAATCGATTATCATGTCCGCAGGGAAACCGTCGGAAAATTCAGACTTTGGATCGATCGCAGGTATCGTAACACTAGCTTGCTTTAAAAATATGCGAGTTCATGCGACTCGCCGATCTGATGTTTACACTCTCGTTCTTTCATGGAAACATAGACGCTTCCTGTAACCGAAACTTTCCCTAGCCTGAGCTTCAAAGATGAGAAAACCTGCGAAATACTGTTATCTTTAGTATTAAAACATGGGAGAGGCATACCTTGTTCAATGTCATTTCTTTTGATGATGTGAAGTATTTTTATAATTTACTGTTTAGAGCTGTTTAGTAATTATAATAATTTAAGAAAATATATTTTTACTGAGAATGGGGGCAGAAAAAGAGAAGGAGGAACAAGTCTAGAAGAACAATGTCCAATAGATGAGGCCTTTAGCAATGGGATGTCATCATTTGTATACACTCAGATAATAGTAGTGATACAAGTTACAATTGACCCCATTTTGTTAACAGTAAATAATTATTTACGGTTTTCCATGATCATACCATATAATATTTATTATAACATAGCCATCAAAATCACGCTATTTATTTCAATAGCGCGAGCGTGCATGCATAACTCATTATTAAAAACCGGATCACGGATATTGGATTTCTAGCTTTTTGATTGGTTAAACGGAGACAGTCTATTTAACAATTATTCGCCGAAGGCGAAGTGAATGTTGGTGAATATTCCCCGAGACGAATGTTTTAGTCTAATTTACTAAGGTGAATATCCACGAAAGCTTGAAAACGATCGTGAAAGTTACAAAATTTGATTTACGAACCTGGCGAACTCGTTATTACATCATACAAATATGCGCGTAACACCGCGCACGACCATAAAAAAACATGTGACTCGAGCCATGACTCGACGAAACTTCAAAATATTAAGCTTACTGTTTTGTAAAGCAAAAGCATACAGCTCAGTTTCATATAACGTCAAAATTATTTCTTGTTGTTGACATTTACATTGAAAGTAAATGTACAACCATGGAAGTTTCCAGATGGCAGAATTGCTCCCGGATTGAGACCCGACTGGAAGAAGTTTTCATGACTCGTGTTGATTGGAATGGCTCCGATCGAGGGAGAACGCGAATCCGGCGGAATCTCTTCAGGGGGAATCTCTTTGGCTTGGATCTCTTCAGTAGGAATTTCTTCAATTGGAATTTATGCAGCTCCGATTGACATGGTATTTCCAGGATTTGCACTTCCTTCGCCACCGTGAACAAAAGCGGTCATGATCAGTGCCGAGGACATCTGTTTAAACTGATCGAGTGTTGGCCTCTGACAGTAGCTTTCAATACTGTTGTCGCTTCTGTGCCCGGTTACTGCCTTTATTTGACGGGTTTCAACGTTGTTGGATGACAAAACAGTCACCGTTGTGGCTCTCAGCGAATGGTTTGTCAAGTGTGGTGAAATATCAGCTCTTTGTGTCATACTTTTTAGCATGTTCTCCAAGGTGTTGTGGCCGAGCTTTCTTAGTTCGTACCAAGCCACGTCTTCTGTAGGATGGAATTTTGTGGACACTTCCTTTGGCCGCTGGAATAATGCGTCTGATTCTGGGTTCAAATGACTGAGGAATGCTTTGATTGTCTTCACTGGACATTTCAATGAATTGGCGAGCGTAAAGATTTTCCCGTCAGAATGGTCTTCAGTGCCATGGAGCCCTCCAGTGTGATTCTTGCTCGTCAAAACCGTTCCCGGTTCAACCTCGAAATATTCTTCTCCACTGGCTGTTTGGACAAGGCGAAGCACCGATTTCTTCATCGTCGCTTCATTCTCTCGTCCTCTTCTTCCAAAATAAAGGGAGATATAGAACCAAGCCGTCTGCAACAACACGCGAGGGTTATGGGTGTTTGACTGGCCCAATTCTCCTGCTTCATACAACTTGGCAACTATTTGCCTCGTTAAAGGATTTTTGTGTACTGTTCCAGCTATCTGGCCTGTGTTTGAAAGGTGTTTACGGTAGGAGTTCAAAGTTTTATTTGCTTCACTGAATGAATTGTTGTCGCAGATAGAAAATTTGCAATTGAAAGGCGGAGACTTGAGGTGGCGGTCGATGGCTGCCCTGATATAGCAAGCAAACTTGTTTTCTTGTAGTTAGTTCCGTCTGTTTTCCTCACGGAAACATAAAGTCTGGAAAGGCACTTGTTCATCTCATCAATGTTCATGTCTTCAAATTCGCTTGAATATTGTTGTTCAGTGAACCACTCTGTTGAAAAAAATCGTTACGTAACTTTTTGTGATGCCGCAAAGTTGTAAACAAGTTGCTGTCAAAGAAAAACATGCACATTAAAAAAGGTTTGCTTGATACCTACAATAAAGTTTTTCAAACATTTACCTTTGAAAAGTTTTATCCCATACTTCGTTCCTTTTTTAGTATTGAATGGGACAGCATTCTCTTTTAATTCCTCAATTTCCTCCTCCGTAACGACAGCAAATCGGCTAGCCGCCATCTTGATTTCCTGCCGCTTATATCCACCTCAATGCGAGGTGGATATAACGTCAGATCCCGAATATTTCGACAAATCAGCTAAGCGGATTCTTTATATTCACCTTAGTAAATTTGACTAACAGCTGATATACCTGCTCCGACAAATATGAACGCGAGAGCTGAATTTTTTTCTCTCTTCAAGGAACAATGGCCGCCGGAGAAAATTGTTTCGCGGCAGAATTGACCGAAGACGAAGTAACAGAACTGATAGAAAATGCAGCAAAGTTTTGAACGAAAATTTAATGGGAAATGTCTGTAATTAAATGTAAAACAAATGCAACTGAACGAGCACTAAAGGAAGCCTGAAACAATTAATTTACGGGAAAATTCGAAAATCTGCAATACAAATCTGCACAAATTCGTTCAAAATGAATGAAAACCTGTTTACAACACAAGTTTAAGCTTAGCCTATTCAGTATTGTTACCTTGTGTTTCGAAGAGGCTTGTCAATTCCAGCTGGACTAAGCTTTTAAAATCAGCACAATCTTAAATATCGGAGGAGAAGCATACGACTGTTCGTCAAGCGTTCGTGATTGTCAGGTACAATCAAAGATCACTTCACAGTGAAATTCTCTTCGAATATCACTCTTTTTCTCTCCATCATATCCATGTAGATATTGACGCTTTCCTTTGCTTTTTACTCTAGTGAACTTGATTTTAACTGGCTCAGTTTCGCTGGTTTCAACACAATTGATTCGGTAGTCGTGCACGATTTGCCCGCCGTAAACAACCCGTTCAGCTGTTCATTCAACTTGTAAAATGAATATAATGTTCAGCTCCACAATTATTTCTGATCTTTCCATTTTAAGCTAAACCATTTGCACAATTTCCCAGAATATACGAAACTTTAGAGGACACAGAGCGAAGATTAAAATTCTGTTTTGCTCTCTTTTCATTCACTGTGCTAACTGAACTGGCAGACCGCGCCAGCCTTTTTACCGCCGTTTTCATACAAATCATGCTTCATTTAGATTGAACTGAAAAAGGCTAATATCTGCAAAGTTTCGATCTAACCACGAACGAGTTATGGTCAACATTGTTCAGTGCTACGCACCTACCAATGATGCTGACGAGGAGATAAAAGAAGAATTCTATAATGCACTACAGGGTGTGTTTGAAAAGTAGAGAGAAAGGGACTTTACAATCCTTATGGGCGACTTAAATGCAAAAATTGGGGTAAACAACAGAGGGTATGAACAGGTCATGGGCCGACAGCGATTAGGTGCGATGAACGAAAATGTCATAGGAGGAAGCCTATTTCCACACAAAAGAGTTCACAAAGCTACCTGGGTGTCGCCGGATAATAGGACTGAGAACCAAATTGATCATATTTGTGTAACACGGAAGTTTAGGAGGTCATTGCATGATGTTAGGGCAACGAGAGGAGCCGATGCTGCCTCTGATTACCACCTGTTAATTGCAAAGATGTGCACCACGCAAAGCAGTCCTAGGATTAAGTACAACGTAGGATACCTGAATGATGGAGAAGTAGCAGAGGACTTTAGGATTAATCTGTGAAATAGATATGAAGCACTGCAAGATGTTGAGGAAGAAGATGGGACAATCGAATCACATTGGCAACACTTGAAAGCTGCTTGGAATAAAACATGTAAAGCCTGCCTAGGGCGGAAAATAACTCAACAAAAGGAATGGATTACAGCAGAGACTATTCGAAAGGTGCAGGAAAGAAGAACTAAAAAGGAAATCCTGAATAACAGCAGAACACGCGCGGAGAAAGCAGAGGCTCTGCGGCAGTATGCAGATGCACATAGAGAAGTGAGAAGGAGTGTTAAGAATGACAAGAGACGGTACATCAACAGCCTAGCGGAACAGGCAGAGGCAGCCCGGAGGAATATGAAGGAGCTCTACGATACCGACTAAGAAACTGGCAGGTAAATTTCAACAGGAGAACCATACCATCAAAGACAAACAGGGGAACAATTTGACTAAAACGGAAGATCAACTAAAACGATGGGTTGAACATTTCAGCGAAACACTCAACAGACCACCAGCATCAAGTACTATCGACATTCCGGAGGCAGAGACAGTGCTACCAGTGAACTGTGGAGCACCAACTCCAACTGAAATCAGGAAATCCACTAAGAAGCTCAAAAATGGAAAAGCAGCTGGCCCTGACAACATACAGGCCGAGGCATTAAAAGCAGATGTCAACACATCAACCGCAATGCTCCATGAATTGTTTTCAGTAATATGGGAGAAAGAAGAGATGCCAACAGAATAGACAGAAGGATACCTTGTCAAGCTACCGAAGAAAGAGAACCTGCGTGAGCGTGATAACTACCGAGGTATTACATTACTCTCTGTTCCAGGAAAAGTACTGAATAGGGTTATTTTGGATCGCCTAAAAGCCGGAGTAGATGCAAAGTTTCGTGACCACCAAGCTGGATTCCGACAGGACAGGTCTTGTACAAATCATATTGCCACCTTCCGATTAATCATTGAACAATCTCTGGAATGGAAAAGTAGGAAATATCAAGGGTTGACAGGCTGCACAATCTCTACCATGCCGTGTGAATGGAAAAGTGCTAATTACGCGCGAAATTATGCTCAGAAAGGATGCGCAGTACAATACTAAGGAATCTATTTTCTCCATTGTGACTCCATACAGATGATACCACCGAGTACGCTTCCGATTCTTCTCCAATGGTAATTGAATAATTTATTATTACAGATTAATGATACAAAGACGCAAGCAATAGCCATATGCATGGGACCGTCATCTGACATTCAAGTAAGTGAAACTGTAAAGATTCTTGGGGTTACCCTGGGGGTTACCCTGGATCGTGGCCTTACGTTTAGGACGCATATCGCAGAACAGCTAAAACGTAATACGTCAAGTCATCGGTCCTACGAAGGTTATGGAGATTCATACCCCAAGACGTAATGGTTCGCCTCTACGTAGCCTACTTCTTGTCCCATTTAGAATACTGTGGTACGGTTTGACCCAAAACTAATTGCAACATAAGGTTTCTCTTCATAATATAATCTGAAATACCATCTAGAACAACATACTAAAAATCATATTTAATCGACACACGGGAACATCGACAAAAACGGGTTTGTTTTTTTGTGACGCTAACTCGCTCTCTGGTGCAACATGAAAACGAGGCTCTGAAACGGAAGTTGATTTATTATGCATTTATAGGTCTTACATTTGTCTGAAATCATTCAAAATTAGCACAGGAGTGTAAATATAAGATAAGGCGCAAGTTAAGTTAGAGAGCTTATTTTCATATAAAACCGTTTAATTTGGCTAAAGACTTTGAGTGCCGAATCTTTAGAGTCATGGCTGTCTTCGTCCACTGACTGTATGGCGAAGCAGTTGTAGACCCAGATCCTCTGCACTGGCCACATGCTGGAGAACACTCGAGGCTGTGCTTGTGGCAAGTACATCTTAACCTGCTGCAGTCTGATGAGCAGTTGCACCTCACGATCCGCATAAGGGAGTCCGGCGCTGGTAGCAAGTACGTCATAACCTTCGATAACATTCCAGCCCCACTCCTCTGCTTTGCATATCAAGACTTCAGTCGCACTTCCATTCCTTCACTTGCAGGTTCACCCGTAGGCTGTGATATATTGCTGCAGTAGATGTCAGGGGTGGGATTCGGGGTTGGATTTGCGTCCTATTACTTGCTACTTTCTCGCAGTACTTCTGGCATCTGAGGGCATCAAGCCTATCGCTGGGTTTTCCATTGTATAGAGATACAAACGCATTCTCACCCGCTACCCCAATTTCATCTACGGTGGAACTCATATTTAAGATTTTTGCTTGATCTCGGAAGTACGGGGAGTTAATGAATTTCTTCTAAGTCGCACCCTTGCCGATTTCATGCAGGCGGCATGTGGTGTCGCACCCAGTGATGGCGTGTATCAACAATATTTTATCACACACCTCCGCCCCCACTGCTCCTTAACTCTCTTGGTGTTCCAAACGCATTGTCGTGAGTCAGCCTTGGGCTCTGGCTTGAAGTACAGGTCACAGCTGTCAGGGCTGGTATACTAACACAGAAGCACGAGTAGATCAGTATCCTCGCCGACAAGGGCTGTGGCTCTTGTTATCGCAGACTCTATACAGCTGTCTTCACAATGAGAAGATCTGCATCACCATGCGCGTTGTACGTCAAGCAGTCGGTCTTCTGCAGAAACTGGCTGAGCATGCTTATGAACTGCTGCTTGTTATTCACATTCAACAGAGATTGATCCTTCTTCATCGTGACTATCATGTCTTGAGAGAAGGTCACCGTCGCTCCAACTTTCCCAGCTGTTGGCCTCCTCTGTGCATGACATGCTTTTCGAACCCATCAAACACGACAATAGGCTTGCCGTACTTCCTTGTGATATAACTGCAGACAGATTACACTTGAAATATTCTGGTACGTGGCTGATCCTCGAGGCCACGGGATCCGATGTAGTAGTTCCCCGCCGTCTAGAACGTACTGAACGTCTCCTCTTAAAGTCTGGCGTCAGTTTAGCCCAATGAGAATCATCTGGCTTTTGCGGCTACCGCAGCATCGTGGGACTCTCGAACAGGGCAGTTGGGTAACTACATAGTTCGTACCGGAATAGCTCCACCAGATCTTCTGAGCTGCTACAGGCCAGTATGAATCGTTAGAAAAGCAGTTGTGGGTCCACGTGGACGCCGCCATTCTCGATCGTGACGGACGACTGTGACACGAGAGTAACAGCCTGCGCATTGCGCTTAAATGTGTACATAATCCGTAACGGACTGTCCTGTCATCGTTGTTAAAATCTTCTTTCGATCCTACTGCTCTGGCAGCATCCACGCGTACAGCGCTATCGGCGTTTACTCCGGTCATGATATTGCAGAGGCTTGGGTCAGGCGAGAAGGGATTTCTTTCAGTCAGGGCGGTAAGAACAGTAAGGGTATCCTTCATTTCACGCTGTTTTCTGACAGTCGTCATGTCTTTGTTTTGCTCCCCAGAGTTGTACTGTAACCCAGCAAGCTCCTGTATCGCGCGGTTGGTTTCTGCACAGGTTGGCATGGAGAACAGCCAAATCAGCAGGCTGTTGCTTGGTTAGTTAAATCCGCGGCTTGTCCAGTCAGGCTCCTCATCAATACTTGCTATACATGTATTATAAGATCCGTAGACAGGCCTTCCAAAAAGCGGTCGCTTCGTCGTACGGTGTGAAAACCCGAGAGAAAAGCTCGATGCAGGTCTGGATGCAGTTGGTTCATTGTCTAGAGATACAGACGCGCGCACCTCACATATAGATTGTGACCTGATGCTGCAAGGTAGGGAAGTATCTCTGCCAACGTTTGAAGGTGTAGCTTCCAGTTGGCTGTACATTCTGCTTTGATGAAAGTGCGCAATTCATCTATCATCTTCATATACTGGATCCAAAGTGCAGATGTGCGGCTGGTCTCTCTGCATGAACAACGTTTTTTGATCAAACACACAATTCCTGATGATATTTAGCGTGATTGAGGTAATGATTTCCTCGGCAGTGGTTTTCTTTTCCACCAGCTGTTCCAGTAGTCGCAACGCCGGCAGTCTTTGTGAGCGCACTGACCAGAAACTGTTCGTATTGAGCACTGTTTTTCTCGAAGCGATACTGGCATTTTCATCCATCACAGGATTGTTCACAATCTGAAGTAGAAGTGCAATAAAATAATCAAATACATTGTAACCGACAACGTCTGATCAGCACAAAAATGCTGTGTGTCCTGCGGCATGCACCCAACAGTTTATGTAAAATATAGTTGGAGTCACGAAACATGCTCAAGCCATCAAGTTCAGAGAAATAGTTATCCAGGGATTGAAAAACTACAAATATGCGGAGGGCCGGGCCGGCTGACACAAAGCAAGACGACACTTTCCGCACATATGGGAGCTACCGTAATGATAATTCATGTATAATTCAGTACATTTATATGCTAGTGCTAACGTTTGTGCACTTATAGTCGTACTGTTATAAGTAAAGGCAAAGAAATAACGACTCACCTGGATCTTTAAAGCTTTCCAAAAGCAACCTGCTTATGCACATAACACACAGTTCCAGACACGATCGACGAGCAAGGCGCGACACGTGGTGACAAACAACCTTTACTGATCATATACATTCTGTCGGCGCGCAGCCACAACGCGTGCTTGAAACAACTACATAGGTCCGCTTTATTTTACTGAAGTCGGTTTGAAAGAAATGGGCTTCTCTTTATCTTATTTTTTTATACAGAAGAAATAAAACAACACAGGTTGTAGATTTTATAATAAAATACTAAATGTTGCTAAAAACACCAAGCATATTCCTGGTAAGTCAGTACATATGTATGAGTGATTTGCATTTTCGAATATTCTGTACAAAAATGCTTGGAAAGCGACTTGTTTTACACCCTAAATTATCTCTGTTTTATTTGCAGTTACAACCTGGAACTGAAACTATCGTGGGAGTTTAGATTGAGCAAGTTTCTTTGACGTTCAACCTATAATTTCGAGTATTACGACAAACATATTTTGCCAGCCTTGTTTTCATGCTTCAGTATAGGCGGTCACACATCTTTTTCACACATTTTCCCTATTACGATTTAATATGATTTTTGATATGTTGTAGCTGATTGTTTTCTGGTTTGAAAACTGTTCTGTTGGTTTTCGTTCTATTTATCCATATATTATTATTAAATATTATTAATCCTGAGAATGAATAAAAAATAATAATCATAACAGGTTAAACGAGCTTAAAGTGAATCTGTAAAGTTTTAAAATAAAATGAAGTCGGGTAGAAATCATAGAATAGCAACAAAATATATTTACAGTTTGTTGTCCACATGTTTTGGTTTTGACATTCTGAATCCTTCTTAAAGTTTCCTGGCGATTTGTCGAGGTAAGTTCGGTGCTAGGGACCGTCGCTCATCGCACCAGTAGGTACACAAGGTCAGCTGCAATAGCTGATTTTACTGTTCAACAATAAGCTGGAAACAGGCATAAACAACGAGAAATAAATAATAAATTCATTGCCTTTGACGTTGTCTCAATGCTTGTGTGTAAACGTCAGTAATCAACCACAGATCACAGTTATAGAACCCAGCGGTATGGAATAACCAAGATATAGCACGCTCTAATTTAACATTCGTCTGTACTGTAAGGTGGCACACCCAACGGTATGGAGTAACCAAGAGATACCAATGCGTAGCATGCTATAATTTAATATTCGTCTGTACTGTAAGGTGGCACACCCAACGGTATGGAGTAACCAAGATATAGCAAGCTATAATTTAATATTCGTCTGCACTGTAAGGTGGCACACCCAACGGTATGGAATAACCAAGAGATACCAATGCGTAGCACGCTATAATTTAATATTCGTCTGTACTGCAAGGTGGCGCACCCAGTGGTATGGAGTAACCAAGATATAGCATGCTATAATTTAATATTCGTCTGTACTGTAAGGTGGCACACCCAACGGTATGGAGTAACCAAGATATAACACGCTATAATTTAATATTCGTCTGTACTGTAAGGTGGCACACCCAACGGTATGGAGTAACCAAGAGATACCAATGCGTAGCATGCTATAATTTAATATTCGTCTGTACTGTAAGGTGGCACACCCAACGGTATGGAGTAACCAAGATATAGCACGCTATAATTTAATATTCGTCTGTACTGTAAGGTGGCACACCCAGCGGTATGGAGTAACCTAGAGATACCAATGCGTAGCACGCTATAATTTAATATTCGTCTGTACTGTAAGGTGGCACACCCAACAGTATGGAGTAATCAAGAGATACCAATGCGTTGCATGCTATAATTTAATATTCGTCTGTACTGTAAGGTGGCACACCCAACGGTATGGAATAACCAAGATATAGCACGCTATAATTTAATATTCGTCTGTACTGTAAGGTGGCACACCCAACGGTATGGAGTAACCAAGAGATACCAAGATATAGCACGCTATAATTTAATATTCGTCTGTACTGTAAGGTGGCCCACCCAGCGGTATGGAATAACCAAGAGATACTAATGCCGACCTAGTCTAAAGTCTTACAACCCTTTGACAATTCTCGCACTAATTAATAATAATGTCGCAAAATTATAAGTTGGCCTGGCCAATCATTGAAATTAATTTCATTTATAAATTTTATTGTGTCCACACGCTGTCTCTACAATGCACGCTCGGGTTCATGACTCGTTTGTACTGTTTGACAATTTATTGTACAAGATGGAAATCCCGCTATGAAACATACATGTATTAAACTGGTTGGATCATAATTGTGTACATACATATCGATAGTTATGCATTCCGATACAAACTTTCTATTGAAAGCCCTACAAGGTATCTACAAAATTCCCATGATGAATTTTATTAGCCTGCAAATGTCAGGACTCAACGCTTTACAGGAAGAGGTCCTTATATGCTTTTTAAAATACTATGAACTAGTCCAACGGCTATAACAATTAATTCCCAAATCTTCGCGAGTGTTTTTACGTGACCAAGTGACCCGTTTCAGTTGAGTATTGGGACGTACTGGCGTCGACGGTATCCTCTATCTAGAGTATATCGATGGGCGAGAATTATCGAATTATTTTACCGCAAGTTGCCGGCCTTTGATTATATAAACTCGATTACGCTTTATTTGGATCATATTTATTCAACATCATTCAGTCACGTTTCAAGACATACGAGACGATTCTACTCCACAGGGATCACTCCTTTTGATCTGGTTTCCTTTCAATTTGCGAACAGTTCTTGACATTGGAAACGGATTATGACACCTCAGCTGGTGCGGCTTAAATTTAGGTATACAATTTACTAGAACTAACTTCTAGTAAATTGTATGGGGTACTTACAGTTGAAGGTCTGTGTGTCCCCTCATTAAACACCTGAGAATAAGCGAAGGATCGTTTCCATGGACCACATGTACGGCAATAGTTGGCTCTACGATGGGTTCCGTGTTTGTCCCTGCATCAACAACATGTTCAACAGTCGGATTAGCAATCACCCCGGTTTGATCATTTACTGCATCTTGGCTATCAGTACCTACCTCAAGTATTTCTACTTGAGGCAGGTTTTCTTCATCTATTGGTTTTTCAGGCTCTTCAGTCACTTCTTCCGCCCTTGAATTATCCATAATTAATTCAACGGCCTGAAACGAATTAACTGGCGATGCATCGATCAGGAAATGAAACAAAACGGCAAATAAAAAAAATGCGTAGTTTACTTACTCGAAGAAAAACAAGTTGAGGCAACGTGTGATGTATAATTTTTGCAAGAAAAAAAAAAACGTTAAATCCAAAGGGGCGCGCAAATAAATTTCTGAACGATTTTCACTGAGTTCACGATACAAAGTTGTTTGTTATTGGCTCTAGAAATCAGTGAGGTAAAAGACAAGTAATTTATTCAATTATTTATACTATTCGAACGCGACGTGGGAAAACGTTCTTGTTCGAAGTGCATGCTAAGAATTCCTTTCAGTTTTTTTCTGTTTCATGTAATTTATCAAACTTTGACAGAGATAAGAAATGTATTGATCAGTTTTGAATTTATCCGTTTTAAATAATAAATAACAACAAGGAGAAGAAGACCTTTGAACAGTCTTCAAAGTAAACAAAATTACTTACCTCTTTTCTTTCTTTAATCGCTCGCCTCCGTTCGCTTGCAGCTCGCTTTTTAATAGGACTGCATCGTAACTGCATCAGGTTTTTTCTTTCTTTTGTGGGTTTTTCCGCCGAGGAGATTATGCCGGTGATCGACTTAGAAACAATCATCGGTAAAGTGATCCGAACAAATGAAAATGTGTTCCAGTTTTGGCAAGAACTTCTTGTCCCGGCCCAGTTTAATTAGCCATTCTCGAGTGATGTTTTTTCTTGAAACCGGTAAACGATGAAACGAAACACCTCTTTCGCTGTCTCTTTGAGCCCTATTTGAGCAGTATGGTGCTGAACAAAAAGGCATGACTAACACAATCTGAAGAGGAAGCGATCTCGAGTATTTAATCTTCCCGCCTCTTCCCGCCAAACTTGGGTCGAACTCTTTGACGTCACGCAAGCATCGCCAGGCTGCTAAGTATATTCCAAGAAGGCGGGGTTCGTGCACGATTTTTTGGCTACTTTGGACAAGGATTTCATTAGGTTAGAAAGATCTTTGGAAGCTGAAATTTCTGTGAGTACCTTATCTATACATTAACTTTCTATTGGCGGAAGAATAAAAATTGCCATTTTGGAGTGAACTTCTCCTTTAAGGACGTTCGCGCCCATTGCTAGTGCGCATCCTTACTGCGCACGTTATTCATGCCGCACGCCAATCTCGTTCCCAGAGTCCTCGTTATCCTTGTCCAGCGGTGGAGCGAGCTGCAAGCGAACGAGGACTCTGGGAACGAGGACTCTGGGAACGAGATTGGCCGCACGCGCGCGCCACGTCATGCATCCAGCGCGCGCGTGAGAATGGAACGGGACAAATATAGAGCTGGAGGCCGCTTCAATAACTTGGTGAGGATTTTACTCTCTTGGATGCACGGTGATCCCTGCTTTTCTTTTCATAGATCACTTCCTTTACTGATTCTCTCCATTTTAACAAAAAACAAACAAATTCTGAACGTGAGAAGTTTTGATTATTTCGCTTTTTCTACTCATTTGCGATCAAATTGTTCTATGAATGCGGGTGTGCATGACTTACAAGTATCCTTCTGTAAGGCTAGTTTTACATAAAGGAATGACATCAGCTGCAAAAATTTGCTATTTGCGGTGAAATCAACACATCGATCTTATCTAGAATTCTCCATTTTACTTTTTTTTGCTAGCATTATTGAAGCCGATATCGCTTTACATGACCAAAGCTTCTAGAAACACTACAGTCTTCAATGCGCTTTATTTCTGAAACGAGCACGGTGACCGCCCAATTTATTTGCCTTTCTGACATGAGTTGGTCATTATCTAACTACAGCAAAAGTTTAAAAAAAATCTGAACGTGGGAAGAATTGGGCGCGAACGCCAAGTACTCTCGACGATTTTTAAAGTGCCTATAACCCCAAAAAATATTTTTGCCCCAAATGAATGTTTATATTATACTAAGCAAAATTCCGTAAAATTTTGTTTTGGTTAAAACGGCAATTTTCTATGGGCCATCAAAGTGAGGGATGTTTTCCCCATGGCCGAGTCAAAGGGAGACTGAGACTAGTGACGTCATTCCAGGCCATCGGCGCTAGTTTTGAACTGGAAAGCAGAGGAATTGATCTTGATGGGTATTACAGAATTTTCGTCGAATGTCAATGTAATAACTTTTTTCTGGGTAACCTGAAATATTATACGTTTGTTTAATGCATTACGCTATTTTTTTACGAGAGCTGTGGAATTGATTCGGACTATAAATTCGCTCTCGAGCCGAACTCACAGAAATGTCACGCAACCTCCCGTCCAAAGACACTACTACAAACACGAGACTAAAGTAGCTTGAATACTTGAAAAATAATTTCTTACAACTTGTGTTAAAAATATAATATTATGAATTAGGTAGGGAAAGATTATCATGTAAATTGCTTGAGAGACCGTCCGCGAGCCCAAATAAACACCAGTCCACGCGGTGTCGCTCAACAGGGAAATTATGACATTCACACTGCACACACAGCTGAATTGAATGAAAAGAATCGCTTCACAGGTTTAAACAACGATGGAAAATACTGAATTGGCTTAAGTATTTACATGGAAGTTCTAGAACGAAAGTCTGGACTCATGTATGAATTATTTGCAGTGGATACTCGTACGGAAGCCGTGCGCTATTCAGACAGTAATCTTCTGAAGCTTCTGTTCGAAGTTACGATTCGATTGGGAATATCTTACTTTGCTTTTAAATGATTTAGCTTAGCAGTTTCAAGAAATAATGCTAAAGCCCGAAGATGTCGAATCTTTTCGGTGAGAATCTGTCCTCCTTTGATGTCGCCAGATCAGTAAAGTATAAACAAATTCGAAGTGCCGTGAAATGTGTCGATTGTTCGCGTGGTATAAACACTGTATAAACAGACTGAGCAAATTAGTCTGAATCAAATCAGCCGTGCTCACTGTACTCGAATCGCTTAATGCATCTTAACAAAGATAATATTTTGTTTCAGCAAGAATAAATTATTACCTTGAATTCTACGAAAATTCTGGAACCCGAACGAAGCAAATTGAAGTCCTTATAATTTGTACAAAGACAGAAACTCTAATTTCATCTTTACTCAATCTTCGCTGCAGACTCGCCGATCGATCAACCCAGAAAACTTGACCATGAAATCTTGATCTCTGAAGTGCTAAGAGCAACCGCAAAGAACGGCTCGGCTCAATTTTGCACGCATTTCTAGCTCAGAACGAAGACACAACTCAAGGCTCGCGAGCGATCGATTGATGGCCTGGAATGACGTCACGAATTGTGCTAAATCCAGTACTTTCACGATGGTTCTGCTACTCGGTGATGTTTTTAAATAATGCGATTTTCCGAGAAAATTCATAAAAAATCGCGGTTTCAACCAAAAGGATTTTTCTTTTCGGCGTTCTGCTCAGAAAAATGTATAGATTTTTGGGAACAAAAAAACGTTTTGGAGGTTATAGGCACTTTAACTAAAACTTCCTTCTAGTGAGTTTGTTCGGCTTTGTCTCATGCCTGGTCTCATGAGCCGTTGTATTCAACTTTTTAAAGTTGAAAATAGCAATAAAATAGCAATCAATAAAGTAACACAACGCCACTGACACTTCACGCTTGGTCAACCCTATTACAGGCTTGTTTTCAGTTATATTCTATGCTTCATTATTGAAAATGTCGCCCGTATTTTGAACATTAACTTCACCCTGACAATTCCTATCAAAGTCTGGCATAGTTTTGAAATCGCCTGAAAAGGAATTGATAGTGATGCCACTGGAGGTATTTGGTGGTGTAAATTAAAGTTGAGCCGGTTTATGTACGTAATAAATTCACGAAACTTTCATGGTTAGCCGATTAGTAAACCTCAGCAACCTGAACGAAGCTATACTGTTATATTACGGTACGAATCCTATAACAGTGATATTCAACTTTATATGTTACTGTGGGTCTTTGTTTCGCTTTCACTGCATCAAATATTTCATGAAGGCACAACAAAGCGGCCAATGTCAAACGTGGAATATGTCACCAGTTGTACCCGAAACGCTTGAAATCGGTTCCACATTCGACCTAGAAATCGTATTTAATTACGTGATAATAAACGATAAAATATTGCTCTAATCTGATAAACTAGTCACGATTACAAAACCGCGACAAAGTAATTCATGCATTGATTTCCTATGGTTTCATGAAAGGTTCACGAGTGTCATTTGAAGCGACGTATGACATGATACATACCTGCATACGGAAGTAACAGCACTGCAAGCAAAATACAGTAGACTGTAGGTATTCGTACCGAGATAACAAAACTCATTAGATCGACTTTGGAAAGACTGTGGCAAAGGTATTTCTAAAATATCCAAGAACGGTAAGGTTTGCGATCAATGAACTATGATATGTCAATAATAATTATGTTTTTGTTTAATGTCGTGTTCAGCGTTGCACTGAAAACGTCACGTGACCAACTCGTGTTCAGCGTTGCACTGAAAACGTCACGTGACCAACTCGAGTTGACTAAGTCACGCTAGTTTTACGGATTCCAGCGAATCAACCAATTACGGGTTAAAATGAGAAAATCCGCATCTGAAAGCATTATAGTCCATGATCCCATGTAAATTGATAGAAACTTTAATTCATGTGTCACGTTTGATTTTGTTGGTTTAACAGCTGCTAAGTTTAACTGACATTTGCCTGGAGAAAGACAGTCCAGACTTTCCAGGTTTCTAGTTTATGGGAATATTAAGCTGTCCATAACTCCTCAGCAAATTATAATTTGTAATGGAAATGTTCAACCGCCGCATGGTTAGCTCAGTTTGTTGGGCGCCAGACTGCAGAGCGGGTTCGAATCCCGGCCGGACCACCAACCAGGGGCCGGATTCAAGAAGCCTCCTAAGTTATGAGGTCCTAAGTATTGTTTCCCAACAATAGGCTATTGTTACTGAAGAAACAATACTTAGGAGACATGTTAGTTTAGGAGGGCTTTGTGAATCCGGGTCCAGGATCGTAAAATAACTGGTAAGATCATGCTGGCTGTGTTCAACATCTTGTCTTAGTTCAGATGATCGCGTCACTGGGCGATGACGGTAAGCCGTTGGCCTAGTCTCCTTCATCCTACATATCAATTCGAAGGGGACGTAAAAGCCCCCACGACACTGGTCTAAAAGAGTAGGGCACGAAGTACCCAGTTTCGTGGTAAGGCCTTTTTATGCTATATCAGTGTGTTCTCCGCTGTTTGGGGGTGGATCTCAATTGGGATGCAAGTCCTATTTATTCTCCCTGTCACGACATTGAAAAAAATGCATAAGTACCTTTATTAAATAATCTTAACTTCAAATGTAGAAAAAGAATGGCAGCCATTTATGAATAGAATCTATTTGCCAACCATAAACATCACTTCAGTTACTTAGAAAAGGTTATATTTTACATTGGCGTATCGTCAGCGTACTGCAACAAAAACACTACGTAATCAGTCATCATAGTCATCATGCTCATCATCATCATCATCACCATCGTCATCATCGTCGTCGTCGTCATCATCATCATAAGAATCAGTACCCCATGTTGTTCAAAACTAGATTTTAATCATATATAATATGTAGTAAATAACTTATATACAGTTACTTCCTTTTTCTTTTTTGTGTGGATACGCTGTATGTGTAATGTTTAGTATATTTTTCTTGTATCTTATTGTTTTTTTCTATATTTCATTGTTCTGTAAGTAGTATTACTGTATTAAGTAGTTTTTATGTGAAATGTATCTATGTTTGTATTTGTGAATAAAGTGTGAAATCATTAAAAAAAAAATCATCATCATCATCGTCATCATGCTCATTGCCAAAGTCATTGCTGTCATCGTCATCATCATCGTCGCTCATCGCGCCAGTAGGTACACAAGGTCAGCAGCAATAGCTGATTTTACTGTTCGACAATAAGCTCGAAATAGGCATAAACAACGAGAAATAAATAATAAATTAGCCATTTCCGAGTTGTCGTTTACCTCTGTTTCAAAACGAGTTCTGGAGCGAAACATTTCATATGAAAATGACTTTGATTTGTAAGACAATAAACTTGTGAGTAAAACTCATTTCCATATAAAAGGTTGTACACCAGGACTCGCGTTTTGAAAAAGAGGCAAACGGCAACTCCGAAATGGCCTATTCATTGCCTCTGACGTTGTCGCACTGCTTGTGTTTAAACGTCAGTAATCAACCACAGATCACAGTAGATGAACTGATACTCATGGGCTCAAACTATTTACTAAATAACGTCACTTTCTGCTTATTTTATTGTTTATTTCTCTGGTATGTTCTGAAGGGAATGTCGAAGTGGCCTTCGACCCATTTACCTCTGCTTTGATCGAGATTTTGTTCAGCCCGGCCTGCATTCCACTAGTTTTGGAACAGCAAAATGCCTGTATCTTTCCCTTCCTGTAAAACCGAGGCTTCATCAATTCGCGATTATCTCTCCAATTTTGACATATATTTAACAGTGAAATTTGGAGTTTATAAACCGACTAACAGCTCTAAAAACGTTACCTAGAAGTAAGAAGCAAGGCATCTATTGTTGCATGTCAGAGCTGAACGGGGAATATTCCCTCTAATTATAGCTATTAATCAGAAAATCCTTAATTATACACTTTATCTTCAAAGTAAAGAAAACGAGGTCCGTCGATAAACATATATTTTATTTAATGTCGACAGATCTTCATTCCTAAAAATAAAAAAATAGCTTCTATTCTAAGCTAATGACAATTTCCGAATTCTATAGTTTGTTTGATTTTGACCCGTATTACTAAGATGACGCTAAGATCAAACACTACTAAGTTTAATGAGACAAAAATATATATAGAGGATATTACACGGCGGCGCGAAGATATGAATTTTATTTTCGAGTGGTAAAAACAATATTTTACGAACGAGCGCAGCGAGTGAGTAAAATATTGTTTTTACCACGAGAAAATAAAATTCATATCTTCAAGCCACCGTGTAATTTTCTTTTTATTATATAGACAAAAGACAAAAGCACAAACTTTATCGCGAACTCTTGCAGCTCGGTGGCTGGACTTTCCGAATTTCTCGTCTTCACTTGCAAGGAACTCCTTGAATAATTTTAAGTCATATGAAGTTTTCTTTTCGTGTTAAAATTTTTCTACTCCTCAGTGAACGATTTCATGTCGGCTTCAGTGAATTTCACGAATCTATCGCTCGCCATTTTTCACAAAAAGCCATGCAAAAGCGGGAAATGACGTCATCGATATCCTCACTAGTGAGGATATGGAAAATACGCCACTCGGGTCCCGGATGTAGTTTCGTATGAACTTTACGAGTGGTCTATATAATAAATCATATTATTGGCAACATACTTTTCAGCACTCTAAGAAGCTATCATTTCTTAACACATTTAGTTCATATACACCTTCTTATTATTTAGATTTTACAAGGAGGGTGAATGGGAGGAAAGCCTTAGTAAAATTTCGAATAGGTAATCACAAACTAAGGATAGCAATTGGTAGATATGATTACACCCTAGAGATAATACGGTATACAGTAAATGTACACCTATATGTTCACGGTGAATAAAAAATCAAGCCAAATACTTGGGTAAAACTTCGTTCCTGGCATTCACAATGCAACCTTAAAAAAACAGGTATTATTTGACAGGTGCTTCATGTTTGGTTTTCAATCGTAAGCGAAAGACATATAACAATTATCATTGGCTAAAATAATATCCCAACTGGTTTCCTCACGATCAATTACCTATCAAGTCTCAGAATGTATAAAATGACATACACATAAACTATCTACCCTAAAATTAAATTACCACGCATGTAACTAAAAAAGCTAATAATTTTTAAGAAACTATATCTTAGAACAGTGAATAACCGTTTCTCAGAGGTCTAAATGAATTCAAACAACTTTACATTCTTCTAATTTTAGCGTGATTCTTATCTTGGAGAATCTTTTTAGGGGGTGATTACATGGCGAATTTCAGCCCGGGCTGAAATTTCAGCCCGGTTTCAGCCCGGCTTCCGAATCAAATCCTCTTGAAATGAAGTTAGCGATTACATGGACAAGGTTTCAGCCCGGTCTAAAATTCAGCCCGGGATGAAAATTCCAGCCCGGTTTGAGAAACCGGGCTGGAATTTTCAGCCCGGCCAAACGGGCTGAAAGAACCCATGTAATCGGAATGGAATTTCAGCCCGGGCTGAAAAGTGAACTTGGGCATGCGCAGTGATTGTGTTTTGGCTAAATTGTAGAATGCCCGGCAACGTATTTGCATGTCATTGAATGAGAATGGTCCTTTTGTTTTTATACGCACGTGCAGCCGGTATGGTATGTATAATAACTTGCCGGTTATTGTAAAATCGCTCCTGTGTTTTAAAAAAAGATGGCAACAGCAAAGAAAAAAAGGTTCCAGTGGAATACCCGGTAACTTATTTGCATGACATTGAATGAGAATGGATCCTTTTGGGGGTTTTTTATGCTTCGTTCTACAAACGTTCAGCCGATATGTAAATAAGTTGCAGGTTATTCAAATCGCCCCTGATTCTCTGATGACTCTTCCCGCGCAATTTCAAATTGGTGCCCGGGCTGAAATTTCAGCCCGGGCTGAACCTCGTCATGTAATCGCAACAAAATTCCAGCCCCCTAACCGGGCTGAGATTTCAGCCCGGGCTGAAATTCGCCATGTAATCACCCCCTTATTAGAATCCCAATTGTTTATGTTGGTAAGGGTTTTCATGGTTATAAAGCACAGTAAGATAACTGCAAATAGAAGATAATTATGTAGCATCAACAACAATGTGACTCGGGATTTCAGTTGCTGTAGCTTTGTTGGCAATCAAAAGCAAGCAAAATTCTTTATAACAATAAACGTCTTGATTACAAAGCCAGCTGGTTCACTAGTTATTCAGCCGTAAGATCTTCCATGTTGGCGTACAAACTGTTGTCATACTGCTCGAGGTTGACGTACGTCTGTAACAGGAAAGAAGTTCGTAATTAATTAGCTGTCGCCGGTTTTAAAGTGAACTTACAACTTGCAGCTGTGTGTCACGTGACTTACCTTCAACTAAACTAATGCTATGACATATCTGAAACAATGGCTGTTAAAATGCTTGAATACTCAAACTGCATGTATTGTATTCAACTTCGTGTGTACTCAACATAAATTCCATGTTATAAAAGTACGCTAATTATTATAATTTTATTTACCTTGTGGTTTCTATCCATTTCTTTCATCTTGTCTTTTAGTTTGGCAAATGTTGGTCGATCACTCGGGTTTTCTTCCCAACATTTTAGCATAATCTGGTATCTAATAAATAAAAATAATTTGAACAAATAATTAAACCAGCTAAAAGAATCTAGGATAATGTAAGTTAGATATTTTAGTACATAAAATGGTAATTATTGTGTTGTTGCCATCAATGAGTCATAATCATTACTTGACGAGTCCCTTTCCTGTCCATTGCCCCAAGTGTCCCAGTTACTTCAAGTTAATGAGTGTACCGTGTTTCCTTTAGCTCGCGGATGGCTAAATGGAGGAAATTGGGTTGTTATTTTTAGATAATTACAGTTGAATCCTGATAACTCGAACCCTCGATAACTCGAAGCTCGTACCAACTCGAACCAAAATTGGTATCCCTGGCTTTGCTTCATACATTTACGGTAGTTTTAGTCTCGATGACTCGAACCCTAGCCTCCTACGCAGACGCTCTTTGGGCTCGTCACGCAATCTTTCCTCCCGCGTTGGAGGCTACTCGAACCCTTGATAACTCGAACCTCCCGCTAACTCGAAGTAAATTCGTTTTCCCTTCAGTTCATTTTCTTACTAATAACCATATTTCACGAAGTGTAATTGACTCAAAACATTCTCCAGAACAGTGTTCCATAGCCAATTGGGATCACATGCATTGTGTGAAGAGTAGAAATCCGGTACATTAGAACATAAAAATGTGTATTAAAACATTTGTCTTTTATCATACTTAATAGAGGAAAATGGTTATGAAGCCCGGCAAAGTCCATTGTTATATGTTTTTGTTCGCTGTTTTGGCCTTGACTGTACACAAAACCTGACAAAATACAATAGTTGGTTACGGGTTACGTCTGTTCAAGCAACTAACCAATAGAAACGTTACGATTACGTAATTCAAACATCTCAAAACAAAGATTGTGCACGGTCATGGACCTTCAGTCCGACATAAATATTGGCCTCTTTGTTTGTTGCTTTGAAGTTTGCCGAGCTTCATAACCATTTCCCTCTATTAACTATGGTTTTATGTATTAAAACTGACTTAGAAGTTTAACTGACGTTTAGAGCGTTAGCCCTTTGTCAGGACAAAATAGCACTATAATGTAACGCTATCCCCTAATTTCCATTCATTTGAGGCCATCTCCCGGAAATAAGGCGAAGCATGCAAGCGCACAACCTGGGAAAGCTAGGCAGGATTCCCCAAAAAACCGTAGTATAAAGGGCATCAATATGACCGCCTTGAAAACGCTATATCAAGTTTAACAAGATGTTCCTCGGAGTGGTTTTCGTTCTATTTATCCATATATTATTATTTAATATTATTATTCTTGAGAATGAATACAGCAGAATAATCATAACAGGTTAAACGAGCTTTAAAAGGGAATCTGTAAAGTTTTAAAAATAAATTTAATGAAGTCGGTAGAAATCATAGAATAGCAACAAAATGTATTTACAGTTTGTTGTCCACATGTTTTGGTTTTGGCATTCTGAATCCTTCTTGAAGTTTCCTGGCGATTTGTCGAGCGTTAATTCCCGGATATGGAGATCCACCTAGATGAGATTAAGTGACATTTTTATATATCGTATAAATAGTTTACAAAAGAAAAAAATAACAACAATAACTCCTTTTGGTGTGACGATATGCATTCGTTTTTGTTCGCAAACTTCCAAAAGCGAAGCTCAAAAAACTGCGAGCTTAAATGAACAGAATGTGTTTAAGGACAAGTATCAGAGAACACACTTTAGCTTAAATTAGATTATTTCGTTTATTATCCTTGAAATACTTTATATACTAGGAGGCCCTGCCCGGGGAGGGGGTTGGGGTTGCGTGTTGATTGACTGAAGTTCAAAATGTCCCGTGTCGCTGTTTCATCACTACTTCACGTCGCTGTCGGGAATTGAAAGAAAGTCGTTTGTCCTTTTTTCTAAATCGAAAAAGTAGCATTGGTAAAGGCCAATCAACGCCAAAGTATTGCTTTCTTTTGTATTAAAACATATAATGTGACTGGAAATATTTGATGGACTATGAACATGAATTAAAAGTCAACCTACCTATTGTGAGAATCGCGTACAGTAGGACACCATAGCTCCAACTGTGGGAAAAGGAATGACGTAATACTAAGTTGTATTAGTGTAGGCTGACACACACAAATATTAACTTATCGAATACTCCCTTGTTACAGAGCATTACGAATATTACACATGTAATTGTGTAAGTGATCTACTATTCATATAACCACTATTTAATACAAGTAAATAGCTTTCAACTCCTTTTTCTTTTTCTTTCTTGCTTACAAAAATTAGTGTACCTGGCATTCATAAATATATGGGGTATTTTTTAACTGTAAAGTACTTACACGTCACTTTGTGTTGTGTATGTTCCGTATAACAACGCTTCATAAGCAGTCCACTTGACAGGCAGACGACCCTTCTCAAGAAAAAAATTGTAAGAAATGGAAAGTAAAAATATATTAATCATAATTATTCTATGGACGAGAATAACGAGATTGAAAAAACTCCATTAAAATTCTCACCCGACTTCTTTTGGTGTAAATATCATCCTGGTGAACATTCCTCGCCATCCCAAAATCTGTCACCTTACACTTCTTTCCTTCACCAACAAGAACATTTCTGGCCGCCAAGTCACGATGGATTATCTAAAGAAAAGTTATATATTTTTATGCATTTCCTCAAAACGACATTGTACAACCCTTTTTCAATATCTTTTTTCAATATCACATAGGGATTACTAGATCTCTAAAAAGAAATAGAAAACGATTATGGGAGTAGCACATTTCGCTTCTTGAATGATAAAAGACACCCAAAAGACCTTTGAAAAAAAAAGAATTAAAATAAGCATTTTCGGGATAAAACAAGAAAAGATGAACTTCTACCAAACCTTTCTCGAAGACAAATAAAACATTCCATCAGCGACCTGCCAAGCGAACCTCATCAACTGTTCCGCAGTCAGATTGGTTTGCGGTTTCACATCCGGGTCTTTAAAGTATGAGTCGTTGAGTCCTCGGCTCTTTCTCAAGTATCCCAGCAGGTCACCGAACGGCACATACTCAATAAGGACAAGCAGGGGATCCATGAAAGAAATGAAAACGTGAGAAAAATAAATAAGCACTAAGGTGCTCAAAATAGTGAGATAGAAAGTTGGGAAACTGTTGAAGTTGGAAAACCAGCCATATTGACTGGTATATATATAATTAACAATTATCCTGCGAAATCGCGCGGAATAGCGCTTGATGGCCGAGTTGGCTAAAATCAGACGATATACTACAAGATTGGGCAGTATAACGATTTTATTATCCAACAAATTGTCTACGAGTCTCAAAATACAAAATACTCCCTCAGAAAGCATCCAAATATCCTAAAAGTCCTCTCAAACTCAGCAGCTCTTTCCAAGATGTTGGACGAATCTTATTGAGCGCACTTCCAAGCATGGAATGCATATACAGGTATGGCGTCCTGACCATATATGGGTATCGTGGTAATTTTTCAGTTGAATAATAGTATGTTTCTGTCTTATAATTATTAATTATGCATTTCTTTTTCTAGATTTTGTAACGCATTTTATTCTGACGTCATCAAAATTGTAAAATCTAAACTGTTAATTCTACAAAGCTTTATTTTCTACTGTTATTCTTTGATGATCTTTTAATTTTCTATTATTAAAAAAAAAATCTCTATGGAAAGTTTGGCATCAAAACCCACTGGGAGTGCTATCGTCTCGTGCGCAATATAGTTATGTTAGTAGAAACATTCTGAGAAGCTGTGTTCGGAAAAATATGCTGATCAAAATATGTCTTGACGCGCAATACAGCTTTATGGCAAGAATGTCAACAATAGCGGGATTACATTAATTAAAACTCACTCACTCAATCCTCTTCGTGCGTGTCCGCACATAAGGCTTACATTAAAGGACGGTGAGAAAATAATCAGGAATCCACAAGAGCTGGCCGAAACACGCAGCAGCACTCCAAAAAGCTAAATCAAAATGAGCATCGATCATCGAAATATTAATGTTCTAAACGTCCTCCAAATTCAGCAGTGCTTATAACAAAGGCTTTCTGACCTTGTAATATAATTATATAGGCATTGTGATAATTTGTTGAAAAATATTATTGGTATTGTATTCTTATAATTATAAAGTATGGTTTTGCAGTTTTTGTAACGCATTCTAATAGGATGAGGCTTCAGTTTCTTCACGTATACATGTGATATCATTTAAACAGCATTTCTTTACCTGTCTCAGTAACACATCCTATCAGCTTGATCACGTGTGGATGCGGTTTCATTTTCTTCATCAACTCAACTTCTGACAGAAGGTCCTTTCTGTCTGAATCCGGGGCATTCGCTACAACATTAAACACATAAAATATGTCTTGCTTCCTTCTCAATCATTTCAATAGTTTATTATTCCTAATCGCACCTTTCAACATTTTGACAGCAACCGTGATGTATTCCTCGTTACCACTTATGTTCCACGCTGTTGCCTTGGCAACTTGAGAAAATGCTCCTTTACCAATTACTTTAATGATTTCGACCTGCTCTCGATTAATTTCCCAGCTTCGCGTTGAGGGATGAAGGGGCATGTAGTCTCCAGTGCTAGGGATTGCATAAGTTGTAGATTCACCAGACGGAACCATGCTGGAGGACTGTTTTTCGGTTTCCACGGGCATTGGATTCTAGTGTGGAAAAACAAGATGTATAAACTTTTCTACTTTTCGTAAAGAAGTCATATTTCTCTTTTCGCCTCAATGTAACCCGAAGTATTGAACTATGGAACCAACTTGGAGCAACATCTCCATTTGTATCAGTATAAACTGTCTCCTATACGCTGTGCACGTGTTTTTACTTACCAAGGCAACAAGCTCTCCGCCGCATCCTGTGCATATATTCCTTCTGAAATAAAGCAGGATTATTTTTACTATGTTTTATAATTTTGAATTTCAATTAATCTATATTACTAACGAACTATAATCTTTTCTGTGCGCATGATCACTTATAGTTGCACGGGTCACGTTAAAACAATGTAAGAACAATAATGTGATATTTGTCTATAACATATAACAGAGTAAAGCAAAGTGGCATCGGTGTCGTAGAGGCGCCAGGATGGCGTTTGCAAGGAAAAGACTGCTTTACTGCCCAAAACGCGATTATTGCAAGATGAATTTTTACTGGAAGTATTATTTATCTGAAAATGAATAAAACGCTTAGAAGCACTTTGTAGCAAAGTAAAGAAGAGACCATTTTAAGAAAGAGAATGATACTTCAAAGTTTGAAAAAACTGTTTTGGATTAAATGCACAAAGCTTTTAAGCCTAACTAAAGAGTTGAAAAATTGCTTTAAAAACATCAGCAACCAAAACATTACGTAATGAGAAGAAACAAATAAACAAACAAACAAACAAGCAAACAAACAAACAAAAAAGAAGTAAAAGTTTTACATGCTCACTTTTAATTTGGTTTAATTAATTACACGGTTTCCAAACCTAGACCGTTCTATTTCTGAACTAAATATACAGTCGACATGTAATTAAGGACGTTGACGTCCTTAATGTTAATTGTACCGTCTTACCATTTCTCCATGAAGTAAGTCCATTTATAGATGATTGAATTTTACTCACCGATTTGTTTTTGATATCACTGAAATGGGAAAAAATGAAAAAAATAAGTGTCATGTAAGCACTCTGACCACGATTCCAACATTTCAAATGAAATATATGAACTTCAATGAAATTCCTCAAATGTTGGGATAATTGTGAAATGAACATTATAAAGTAGAGGAAAGGCTAATTTTTTTGTCATTTCGATATTTTTTCCAACGACGGTGGATCACAGGAAGACCCAATACGTAGCCCTGTGAAGATTTCTTCAAACTGGACGCACCAAGTGTGACCACATTTTTAGGCCGACGTAACTTGTGCATAGTAAAAACGGAAAAGAAAGAAACCTAAGCCCAGTCCACAAAACACAATTTCATATAAAGCTTCCAATATCAACTTAACAAAACGTAACCCTTTTGCACTTCGAAAAAAGCGTTAGAATATCGCTTTCAGCAGTGATTGCAGATTCTTATAAAATTATGCTCATGTATAGCTTAAATATATTCCAGTTATTATATTAAAACAACTTCATTAACGTGTTAACTTGGTCTAGCATTTCTGCTGAATTGGGGACTCTATTTACAACAAGAATAAATTATGATGTAAAAAATATTAATTTGAAAAGCAAACATCAACTCTGAGTATATCAAGCAAATTTAAAGATGCATTCTTTGAGTGAATGTCACTTACCTGAGCGCCTACGCATTTTCCAGATAACGACACCCAGAATAAGATTAATTATCAGCGAAAGGATGATAAGACTGGCGTAAACAGCGTGAAGAATACGCTTTTCTTTGTCACAAGAAGAACCTGAAATGTGCGAGGAAAAATCAGTCACTGAACATGCGGTGTTGAAACACAAAGAGCTCGTCCCTGATATGACATCTCTTCTCACAATAATAAACAACAAACAAAACAAGGTTATATCTATGCAAAGTGAATATGTACTTCTCAAACTCATTGATTATCCAACAGAGAAGAATCTAAGGATTCCCCGTGCCCCTTGATAATTCTATTAATAGTTTCTCGCCACGATGTGAAAGTTATTCAGTTTCTGATTTCCTTCTGGTCGAGGCTCCGACATCACGTTAGCCGAATTAACCAATCACGTAACGCTCTTAATATAGCTCAGCTACGGACTGAGACCCATTGAAATGTTTCTCTTAGATCATCCTTTCTTGTTATCCATGCTAATATAACATACCTGTTGCGCTGCGGGATTGTTGATCTCCACCATTGACATCTATGAAAGAGAGATCGGTGAGAAGCGAAATATTTGTTGTGAGTTTGTCTTCTTTACTAATTTATCATTTGATAGATAGTAGGAGATCCACCTTGAAGTTAAAGAAGTAGTATAGGTAATAGCATGAGCTGCAGTGATATTTGGTAATAATACCGCGAGTAATATTTCAAAATTTTACACGAAAATATCACGAGCCGCTTATTATTTCTTTATAATACAAATATATATCCTGTATCAGTAGCTGACTACGACGATCGTAGCTGATTCACAGATGTCGTTGAAGCTTTGAATTCGTTTTGAAACGTTTAAACAAAGGAGTGCTTTGTTCTGCTCGGTTACACCACACAAAAGGTTTTTGTTTTCAATGTTCGTAGTTTTTTAGTTTTTAGTAAACTTTGACAGATAATCTCATTGAAATGCCCAGAAATATCCACCACCTTTTTTTAGCAACTGTTACACTTGCCATATTTTGACACTGTAATTTCTACATGTAGGTATTTCAGTATAAATACAGCTCGATCTGACCAATCACCTTTCAGAAAGTTATTAGTCTGTTAGATAAAATGTATAATTGAAGGGGGGAATGTAAAAAAGAGAACAAAAAACAACGTACATTCGCAAATTTATTAAAGTAGTGTAAACAAGTTATTATTCAAATTAAATAAACTCCACCACTGAGTATTCAATAATAGAACATACCTCCTATTGCCTTAACTCTCTTGAGTTTTCCCTCCTCTATTAAACTTTCGCCATGAACGTTTGTTGCAGTAATCACAAATTCGTACACCTTGCCTTTTTCCAACTCAACTTTCAATTCTCTGACTGAGACGTCTGTTATCGTCTTTAGCTCATCCCACTCTCCTGGTTTACCATCAGTCACTATTCTTTGGTACACAGTGTATTGTGTGATTTCTCTTCCATAGCTTTGTGGTTCACTCCACTTTAGTGTTATTGTACTGTCTGTTACTTCACAAGGTATGTCACTCGTTTCCACAGCTGCTGGGATTCTTGATGCCGAAACTCTTTTGATCTTTCCATCTTCTTTTAAACTTTCACCAAGTTCGTTTGTTGCAGTAACCACAAATTCATACACCTTGCCTTTCTCCAATTTAACTTTCAATTCTCTAACTGAGATATCTGTAATAGTATTTAGCTTAGTCCACTCTCCGTGTTTACCACCAGTCATTATTCTTTGGTACACAGTGTATTGTATGATTTCTTTTCCATTGCTTTGTGGCTCCCTCCACTTCAGTGTAATTGTATCTTCTTTAATTTCACTGGGCAGGCCGTATATTTCCGCTGTTGCTGGGACTCCTTGGTTAATAAAAAAATATCATGATCATTTCTCATTATCAAGTCGTTATATTGTTGCAAATCTTCCCACATCATTGAATTAAATCGGTTATTATAATAATTTAATAATAATTTAATATTTAAAATGCACAGGTTCTATACCTAAATGATGTGATTGCTTTTTAATGAGTGTGATTAATTTGCACAAAATTAAACGTGTCAGAAAAACTCATTTTTCCATCAGGTCTCATTATGAAACTGAAGCAAACGAGAACTCAAAGCTGGTTCACATAATTGTAGACCGTTGTAGGATTCCTTTTTATTGTGCTGTCTTCATGAACCTGCTAATTAGATTAACTAATTTATATTTTATATTTCTATCAAATCTTCATAATGACTGGACCTTCATAACAGGCGATATAACGTACGAGGCGAGGGATTCCGGGGTGATTACAAAATAAAGTGAAAATATATTTTCTTCTCATTTCTTTGTTTCTCAAAGCTTTATCGTTGAATATCCAACGGGACACGTTGTTAGTATTCTGTACATAATTGGAGTAATCACTAATGGTAGCAAATATTTTGATAAAATTATGATTATATAATGCGTGCTCTGATTGGTTGTGTAGTTTTGCACGAGGCTATTTCATGAGGTTTTGACATATATCATTGCATTTTGTTGGCTTTACATTGTATTTTATATAATAGAAAATGGCCGCTTCTATTTTACATACCATAGCCTGATGAAAATTCTCTACAATGTTTGGGAGAATTCTAAATGATTATAAAACATCGCTTCCCAAACTTTATACTCTTGTGTTGCTTTTGGCTATGTAATTACGCGCGCCATTTTCTATTCCTTAAATATAACGACAGCCAGTGAAACTCCCATTACCAGTTCTGCGATAAAGCCATTGCACAAGAGCACACTCAAAATGTCTCTTAACCCAAAGTTTCCCTAAAGAAACTATAATAGATATAGGTAAAGAAAAAAGAGGATATATAAAGAACAAAGCTGTAGATGATATGAATGGACTTCCTCACCTGTATAACTAACCATGAATTCAAACAAGAAACAGATATTGCGATTGTTTACCTTCAAACTTTGTTTTCATTGCTTTTTCTCCAGCAAGTCCTTCAAACACAGCATTGATGGCAAACACTTTCACAATGTACTCGGTATTTCTCTCCAGACCTCCAACAGACAGACTTGTTGTACCAGGGTCAGTAATATTGACATTCTTTATTTCATTGCCACCCTTTAGTATGACCACTCGGTATGCTGTGATAGGACTCCCTCCATTATCAGCTGGTGGAGTCCATTTGACTGAAAGTGAAGTGGCTTGAATGTCTCCAGTTGATGATGTGATGGTCGGGGAGCCTGGTTTTTCTAGGGAAAGTAGTGAAATTGGGATAAAGAATGTGAATGGTATGTTTGGAATACAACTAAAAATTATTAGTGTCTCATATTTTAAATAAACTCGTCAGATGACAATTTTCATATTTGCGTTACATTGTTTGAGTTATTCACTTTCACCAACATACAACAACCATGTAATTGCCATAACAAACAAACAAAAAACAAACAAACAAGTCTGATCTAAGTATCATAGTGCCATGAACAATAATGAACAGGTTTGAACTTCGTGAATAAAAGAAGGTCTATAGCTAGTGACAATTTCTGAGAAATAATTGTAAAAGCAAAAGCGAAAACGTACTGTTTTGCACACACTTGATAATATGGCATTATTTTTTCTGCTGGGATATACGCTATTTAAACATATTACATCACGAATAAAACACATCTTAATATTGAGGGACGTTGGGAGAAAACATCTCAATTATTATTAGACTATGACGTCTAGTACCATGTAAGGAAAAGGGAACAACGCCATAAGTTTCTAATGAAACCGTTGTTCTACGTCGGCTGACAAGTGAAACACTAAGTTGATTATCAATTTTAAGTTCTCTGTGAAATTTTGCTTGTCGAAGCCAAGAAAGCATTACTTAACATCATCTTGATCAGGAAAAACCTCATTTACATTTACTTTCAACACACTGATTTGCATACGCGACTTACAATACTAGTTTAGACGAAACTAGTATTGCCTAAGTCGCGTATGCAAATCAGTGTGTTGAAAGTAAATGTAAATGAGGTTTTTCCTGATCAAGATGCAATTTTAAGTTGATAAAGGTAAATTAACCGCCAAGGCGAAGTTTCAAAATTCGCAACGGCGGTCAAGGAAGAGGGAACATGCACAATAATGCGGTTCTATTACACGGTAGTATCGTCGTTTGACTTTTAGAATGGAGCGAATACAAATACATGGTCATACATGTGTGCGAGCTTGGAACGAGAGTTTGACCGGACGAAGAAGAATAAGCAAATTGTTGAACTTTCAATTCATTCACTGAGGGAAAGGTTCTACAATCCAAATAAAAAGAAAGCAGTCAAATAATAAATCCTATTCGCAATTTCTCGTTATAATACAAAAATACAAAATATCCTCGCAAATTTTATCTTGAAACATGGAACAAGGGTGTATATCTTAATGTAGTTCATCTCTTCCCACCGGTAATTACCATCAATATAAAGTCACAACAACGATATGTAAGTTTGCACATTGTCATTAGTTTTCTAAACATACAAAGGTTTTCTACCGATTGACACAATCTACTTTCAGCTCAGTGTTGGTGGTAAAAAAAGTTTTGTCTGCTCCAGTTTGAGTCATCCAGCAACATGTTACCAGATTAAACCAATGAAAAACTAAACATGCCGATTTGTTAACTTTCTATTTTTTTAAGGTAACAAAGAGCACTTACGTATCTGTTTTATATTTACTATTTTGTCATCAGCTGGAGTGAGTCCATTGTTAGCATTGCACTTGTAATCACCAAAATCTTGATCCACGTTCATCTTCACATTCACTGTGTACTCTGTAGCTGTGCTATTACTTATTTGACTTCCATCAGGTTTGTACCAGGTGAGTGTTGGTGTAGGAAAACCATCTGACACACACTTCAACGTCACTGTCTGACCAATCCAAGACTTGACAGCTGATGTGATGGCTTCTTGTATTGTGGGCGGGTCTAAAAAAAAATAAAGACGGCGATGGAATTTGCATGTGACAGCTAGAATGTTTAATTCCGTCAAGTTGGGCCCTGAGAACTACAATAACCAAGTCCATTCACCTAAAGCAAGTCTGGTTATTTATAATAAAAACAGAAATTCCCGCTTTTTTTGAGAGCCAGGGGCAGTAAGATGCTTCATTTTCAATTAAACGATTTACTGTGCATGTTGTGAGAAGAAATTTATTTCAAGGTGTTCTTAAGGAGAGGAGCAAGTCGATTTAATGACGATATAAACATAGTAGAAAGGGTACGATAATGAGGAGAAAGGGGGACCTCCATGCCCTTTTCTCTCACTAATAAATGATGTTTGATTGGTCTTCTCACCGGTAAATCACAATCACAATTACACTGCAGCAAATTTAAATAATCAACGAATCGCTTCAGCGGAACGGGTTACTTCAGAATTGGATTCTTGCTCATATTTCTTGTGTCGGTTTTTGAGTTAGTTATTCAAGCCATAACTGGTAAATGTAACTAAACAGGAAGTCAAAGGACCGTGATCGCTCATTTGTCACACTTAAATTAAATACCGCTTAAATTAAACCACTGACGTCTAAAATTATTCTATTGTGACTGTCCTTATCCAGAGTTACGGCCTGATTGCGGATGATAACCACTGAAACACTGCAAACCATGAGAAATAAAAATGAACATATACTACCAAGAAACTAACAACGTTATAATTATTAGTTAAAATATTTTAACCGTGTGGCGTTAGCATAACTAAAATACTGTGATTAATTGCGATATAACATTAGTTACAGTTAAGAAAGGTTTGGCTAGTTACATTTGTAACACGACCCCACAAGCTTCATGCTTTAAACCCTATCGTGTATAAATAAAAGTAATTGTGCTGCATTGTATTTCAATTATCAACACGACACGCCGTTGAAACAGGAAGAACAATTCTGCAGGTATAGCGTACTTTCTCATGTTACGCGCATACGTCTAATGGACAAGGACCTTGTTTGGAAATCCACGACTCAATTGAAACAGATATTAAAAATAAATAATAAAGGTTTCTTAACCATTCTTGCAGAATACACTGAATTACAATGGAAACTATCTTAAAAATTATGAATATATCATGGGAATAAAACTTCTACGATAACGTTATGTACAAGTTCGTGCGCGGCGTATATTTATTGCTACTAGTTCTACGCCGTGGTATATACCTTTCGCCGTCACAGGAGTATTTGAAAGATTGTTAGAAGCAAATATCGTAATTCTATTGACCATGTTTATTTAAAATTCCATTTTGATAACATTATAGACGAATCGAGTGAGTCCATGACAAAACCTAACCAAACCACTAAGTTGTTGTCACAATATGTTAAACGACATAAAAAGAATCACAACACCGCACAGCACACATTGTCAAAGTGTGGAACTTGTGCAAGATAAAAACTGACAGTAGTCAACACAGCAAGACAGTTAATTAGCAGCATGATGTCATAGATAAATATCAGCAATTCAAACATACAATGCATTACTTACAATGAACCACAAGTGTCACGTGACTGACATCATTTCCCACTGAATTGTTGGCTTTACAAGTATACTGTGCATCATCTGCTCTCTTTATATTATCGAACGTCAAAAACGTTGTTTTCTTCCCTGAACTTTTCATTATTGTATTTTTCATCCATTTTACATATGGGTCTGGTTTCCCTGATGCTGTACAGCTGATATTGACTGAGGATCCCTCATCATAATTTGCTGGTACTGATGACAAGTTTATACGTGGTAACTCTGTATAAAAAAATAATTGTAATAATGTTGAAGTTGCTTATTACAAAATGTATGAAACATGTATATTACTTAACTGTTCACTAAACACAAAAGATAGGTCCACACAGTGTGGACATGTGTTGGTTTACATATAAACAAAATAAAAATCATATCATTCATGAATCAATGACCAAGCTCTTTGATTTCCATTGACTGTAATTCCATTTTTGAATTTAAGAAATTATGCAAACAATACCAATTATGCAAACAATACCACTTACACCGGCAAATGGAGTAAAATTAAAACTAGTATAACCAATGATTAGGGAGTGCGGGCGATATCGATGGTTGGAGTTAACAAGAGCCAGAATGGCTTTGAGCTCGGGCAAATTGCAGGATGTGAGTGGTTGCAAAAGCGTTGTGATGCAAAGACATGATGTCAGTTGGATATCAAACGTTACATGATGTTCAGTGCAGTGGAAATGGCGATAAATAAAATTTTAGCTCACAGCCGTGATTCGTTAATTAAAAGTGTTTTTAACGAGAACAAATTGAACCCTTTTTTTTATATAGCAAATGAATTGTTAAGATATTCATGAAAGTCAAACGTTTGCATTTGTAAGCGAGATGAAAGTGGACGATACAGTACAGAAAATGTATTTTCGACAAACCAGACTGAGCCGAGTTCTTTGGGCTTGTCACAGAGATTGTGTGACGAGCCCAAAGAGGCTAGACTGAGCCAGACCCCGTGACGCCTGCCCCCCGTGCTAAATATCAAATTCCACAGAGTTTTATTGAGATTTTTAGCCACTCGAAGCTATTTATGCCTCAGTAATAATTATACATCGATTATTTTGTTATTTTCAAAACGTTTGTGTTGTCAGAGCTTCGAATGCAATAAATGATATTACCAGAAAGAATCAAAGAATGAAACAAACACTTTACAAAGTAATCAAAATGAAAACATCAAACATCAGTCGCCGATGAGTTTTGTACACGAATAATCAATCAATCAATCAATCAATCAATCAATCAATCAATCAATCAATCAATCAATCAATCAATCAATCAATCAATCAATCAATCAAACAATCAATCAATCAATCAATAAAATAAATGTAATGTTTAATGAAAACTCATTGCAGTAAGAACTGAATTACAGAGTAGAATACAAGGTATAAATATAAACTATTAATTACAATATATATACAATATAAGGTTCTATTATAAACAAGCTAGTTCGAGATTAATAGCGAAAAGTGACGAAGTCCTGAGAACGCTTCGTTCTGCAAGACTTGATGGTGCTACGATCAATCAATCAATCAATCAATCAATCAATCAATCTCTTATTTTCACTTTCACCATAGAATTACAAATGTAACATTAAACAAAATCATAATTGGTGTAAGGCGAGTGGAGTCCAAAATGGCTTAACATATTTCAAACAAGACAAATTCGTACAACATATTAACGTAATAAACGCAAGGCACCACGCAAGCATTTTAATGAACGCACATAGGTAGGTCTAATTTGGCTCCTCTGCTCCCTGTACCCTACTACAGAATAAACTCCGCTTGTAATTCGATAGTAGTAGTAGTAGTAGCAGTAGTAGTATCTTTATTTATAGAGGGTAGCACGTAATAGCGAGGCTAATAAACTTGTGTGCCTACGACCGATTCCAGACAAGAGGCCCGAAAAACATCCGAATATGGTACGGTAGCAAATTGCTGCAAATTGCTGCAAATCGTATCACCTTCCCTGTGATCGCGAAGAACTCGGAAAACCTTCATGACAGTTTCCCCGCAACTCCAATACAGTTACAACAGTATAATTTTGCTTTACCTCTCGTGACTGTTTTGTAACTCGTATGCAAATGTTTCCAAGTTTCCCAATGTCATGCTTGGATGAGTACAACCGTGTTTCCTTCCAGTTTTGCTCTTTGATTAAAATGCCAACACAAAAATACTAAAATTGCAGTCAGGGATGGACTGGGATGGAATCTTTAAAACATGTCTGACACTGACTTTAGTAAAACGTTAAATAAACTGAACGTATATGAACCTATTGACCAAATATGTTCCTCGTCAGATAATATCACACTTGATTATGCTTTGAAAATAACCCTTTTCTGGTAGACATTTTATCTTTATAATAATCTCTGTAATTTCACCCAGTGTGAATTTGCCAAACATATTGTTAAAAATACTAACTTAAAATGATGATTGTATGTAAACTTACAAATGAATCAAAGTGAGATTCTCGTTTGCTCTTGATCAAATGAACGTCTGGCATGTACAATGTTCTCATTACACATGCGCAAAATTAAATTTGTGCCAGCATTGCATATGAACTGGTCGAGTACGAACTGGCCAATCCGTAGCCAAGCACATGTGAAACGTCCGTGCGAACTATCCAATAGGTTGCATGCTGTCCAATTTTTGTTGCTCTACATGTAAATGGCAAAATATTGGGTAGCCATGTCACCTTAATGTAGGTATTATTATTGATTGGAGGATTATAATTATAATTTTGTGAGGGTAATAAGAAATAGAGAAATAGAGCTTTGAACAGGTACAGTATACATAAAATGCGCAGGCTGATTTTAATCATAAGTTATAATTATGATTTGAAATGATGAGTGATCCCATTGTGAGGCTGTTAAGCCTCTGATATCAAGACCTTAGAGATTTCACATGTACTGTATGGGACTCACCGTTGACAAGCAATTTCACAGGGTCAAATTCAGGGCTATCAAAAGGATCTGTTGGTTCCATCTGGCAGCCAAAATATATTTCATCATCTTTAGTGATGGACGTAAGAGTGAAGATGGCCTGGCCAGAGGATGAGTCGCCACTACGAATTCCACTCACACGTCCATTGTATACTGGAGGGCCTGACAGCCAAATTGAGCCACTTTTGCCTAGTGATACTAGAGCTCCATTAGCAGCAAAGTAATTTTGTCCATCTTTCGTCAGTCCCCAGGTAAACTGAATGAACGTCACCAGAAAAGCTCCAGGTGAAGTTAACAGACGAGCCAACCAATCCTGTCACGGTCTGTCCTTGAAACTTTGAAGTGAATACAATCGCGCCTGCTGGAAAACAAAAGTACCGTAAGTAAAAGTAATTGATGTTATAAAACGTAGCTTTCTTCTTATTATATTCGCCAACAAACATATTTTTGTAAAGTTAACAACGCTTAGATTTGAAAATGCAAGAGTTCGCATATATACCAAGATGTATACTTGCTAAATTTGTTTACTCTTTGAGATTCACATGATTTACATCTAAATTTCCGTATCTACTCTCATAAAAATATTTATGAAGAATTTTATAAAGAAAAAGATAAAGATGTATTTGATAACTCTGATTATGATAAAAAATAATGCTTTCTACTTCAATGAAAATAAAAAAGGTTATTGGTAAAATGAAAGATGAAGCTGCTGGTATCCCTATTACTGAATCCGCTGGATTAAGAAGTAAAATGTATAGTTATCTCAAAGATAACAATAAGGGTGACCAAAAAGCTAAAGGTGCTAAAAAAATGTTATTAAAAAAGAAATTAAACATGAACATTATAAAAATACTGTGTTAAACCACCAACAAATTAAACATACAATGAAATCTATTCGCTCTATTAATCATGAAATATCAACTTTTAATTTAAACAAAATATCATTAAGTTGCTTTGATGATAAACGTTTCATCAAAGATGATGGTATATCTACATTTGCGTATGGATTTAACCCACCTAAAGTTTCTCACTCATCAACATCATGATTGTAACTAAAATTCTCACTTACTTACATTTCTGACACACTTAAGATGTATCCAAGATACAATTAGGGCCAACATAGCCTGCGAGCTAGTCTCCTACGCAGTCGTTATTTGTGTCGTCACGCAACGCTTCTCCCCACTAGTGGGGGGTGGGAGGCGGGGAGAAGAAGGAGAGCTTGCCTGGATGTCTCAGAGTTTTGTATATCCGCGCTCAAAAAATCGACGCGAAATGCTGATTGGTGGAAATTAATTAATTGATGACGTCTTCCCTAGCAAACATGACGCTTTTAGTGTTTATCACTCATGCAGAAAACGTAGTTCAGGTATTTTTGGAAGTAAACTTCGGAGGCGCACGTACTAAATATTTTTTTCTGTTTCAGCGCTTGAAAATGCTTTCCAAAGAGACCTCTCTCGAGTCAAACGTACGGTAGTTCCGGAGAAACAGCTTTTTTCGCCGCAGACATATTACATGTACGTATTGGGAAATATTACACACTGGCTTTCGTAAAGCCCTTCCACACGAGCAAGTTTTTCCTTGACAAGTTTTTTCTTGCTCGTGTGGAAAGGGAAATTTGGCAATTTTTTCCTTGACAAGTGTCCTTGTTCAAAAAGAAGCGTGCCAGTTTTTGAACAAGGACTTGTGGACGTGCAACAAGGAAAACTTGACAAGGAATCCCTGGTGCCCAGCGGTCGTATATTGTTGCTCGCGACCTGGATCCTATTAAAGACGATAATCCGCTGTACAATATCATTGTTGTTACAAAGAAGAAAAGAGAAATTGTTTATCGTCCACACGAGCCAATGAAATTTGTCAAGGAAAAAACTTGTCAAAATGAAATTTGTTGTTTATCCACACGAGCAAGGAAAACTTGTCAAGGAAAACTTGTCAAGGAAAACTTGCTCGTGTGGAAGGGCTTAATATGCCAAATTTCCTAACAAACGGGGAGCAAATATTCTAGCTGTCTTGCGCTTTGAAACCCCTTTCGATATAGATGTTTTTTGATTCGATCCGTATAATACTTTTCGAGAAACGACTTTCGAGCGTGTGAGATCGAATACAAACCATTGTGTTACGTAGAACATTGATACGACCACAAAGTTTCAATTTACCAAATTTTGACAGCTCAAACGGCCGGAAACGGTTGGGGGTTTTGAGGGGCGGCATTCAAAATTCTGAGACATCAGTGCAAGCTCTCTTTCCCCTTCTCTATCTCCTACTCTCCCAAAACCCCAAGAGAGCTTGTTCGCAGGCTAGGGCCAACAGGGTATCATGGGACCCTGCTGTACGCCCTGTGAACGCCGAAGTAATTCTTGGATATACTAAATTAGGATGTGAGACAATTGAAAGCATCCCTCAATATTGGTCAATATTGACTCACATCCTAACTAAATTGCAGCTAAAATTTAAGTTAAGATTTACTTAAAATCTTACCTTTCAATTTGTTGTACTCTACTAAAGTTACTTGTGCTAGTACCCAAAACATTATTTAAGGGACTGTTTGAACAAATATCATGCTGGTGGCACCAACACAATATTACTCTTTGTAGGTTGTTTTGTTCAAAAGTGTTATCATATCGCAATAATATTGGAGATGGGATGTAACGGCAGAAGGTTATGTAGACTACTTTAAGGGAGTGTTTTGAATAAAATATCCTTCAAATAATGCTAGCAATATACCAGCACAATATATCTTAGTGTGCTATAGTATTGGAGATGAGATTTTGAACAAAATATCCTTCAAATAATGCTGGCGATACGGCACAATATATCTTAGTGCACAATACTGTCAAGCTGTGCCGGTATATATACCGCCAATTGTTATTTTCATTTATATTCTATGCTTCAATATTAAAAATGTCGCCCGTATTTTGAACATTAACTTCACCCTGACAATTCCTATCAAACTCTGGTATAGTTTGAAATCGCCTGAAAAGGAATTGATAGTGATGCCACTGGAGGTATTTTGTGGTGTAAATTAAAGTTGAGCCGGTTTATGTACGTAATAAAGTCACGAAACTTTCATTGTTAGCCGATTAGTATATAGTAAAGCCCAACAACCCGTGACTAAAACGAAGTTATACTGTTATATTACGGTACGAATCCTATAACAGTGATATTCAACTTTATATGTTGCTTTGGTGTTTTGTTTCGCTTTCACTACATCAAATCTTTCAGGAGGTCACAACAAAGAGCAATTCCAAACGTGGAATATGTCACCAGTTGTACCCAAAACGCTTGAAATCGGTTCCACATTCGACCTACAAATCGTATTTAAATACGTGATAATAAACGATAAAATATTGCTCTAACCTTATAAACTAGTCAGGATTACAAAACCACGACAAAGTAATTCATGCATTGATTTCTTATGGTTCATGAAAGGTTCATGAGTGTCATTTAAAGCGACGTATGACATGATACATACCTGCATAAGGAAGTAACAGCACTGCAAGCAAAATACAGTAGACTGTAGGTATTCGTACTGAATTAACAAAACACATTACATCGACTTTGGAAAGACTGTGGCAAAGGTATTGCTAAAATATCTAAGAGCGGCAGGGTTTGCGATCAATGAACTATGATATGTCAAGCCGGAATAACTATGTTTGTGTTTAGTAGTCGTGTTCAGCGTTGCACTGAAAAGGTCACGTGACCAACTCGAGTCGACTAAGTCACGCTAGTTTTACGGATTCCCTGCGAATCAACCAATTACGGGTTAAATTGAGAAAATCCGCAGTTGAAAGTATCATAGTCCGACCATGACCATGTAAATTTATCAAAACTTTAATTCATGTGTCAAGGCTTAACAGCTGCTGAGTTATGGCTTTTTCAAATTTCAGTAAGACATTTGTCTGGAGAAAGACAAGCCCGCCTTTCCAGCTTTCAGGTTTATGGGAATAATAAGCTGTCCATAACTCGTCAGTAAATTATAATTTGTAATGGAAATGTTCAACCGCCGCCTTCTTAGCTCAGCTGGTTGGGCGCCAGATCGGACTGCATAGCGGGTTCAAATTCCGGCTGGACCACCAACCAGGGGCCGGATTCAAGAAGCCCTGCTAAGTTATGAGGTATCCTAAGTATTGTTTCCAAACAATACTTGGGAGACATGTTAGTTTAGGAGGGTTTTGTGAATCCGGGCCCAGGATCGTAAAATAACTGATAAGATCCGGCTGGCTGTGTTCAACACCTTGTCTTAGTTCAGATGATCGCGTCACTGGGCGATGACGTTAAAGTGCAACTAACCCCCAAATTTTTATTCGTTTAAATAAATGTACTTGTTATTTGAAACTTAACTGCGAAAATTTTTTGGATTTGGTTGAATCCTCGATTTTCTGTGCCCCGGCAAAGTGACCAAAAACGCCGCGATTTTTGTTCACGGCCGCGTTTTTGACTGGGAATGAGTTTAGCGGCTAGTGACGTCAACTCAGGAGCCTTTGATCCTTCGCGTCCACTCATTTCCTTCAGGAAGATGCGATACACATTCGAAAAATGTGCAGAAACGCCTTCCAGGTGCGTTATTGGCCGTTGCAGTAACACCCCAGATTTAGAGAAAGGTATACTATACCATTCTAGAGCGATCGTCGAGAAAATACGAAAAAGACGGTGGATGTAAACTCAAGCGAACGAAGTAAAGTGGGACTGTGAGAGGCATTGCTCAAGAACTCCGTCTAGAATTTGTCCGCGCACTTCTAGCAGGCTGACTTCCAAAGGCTATTTAACCCGGTCGAAGCCAACTCAACTAACCATCGACCAAATGTTACCGAGAACCTATCTCTACCATCGCTATAGCCAGAAATGTAAGCCCATGAAATTCAGTAGCGCGAGCGTAGAATCCGAGCATTCATCCGTAGTATCGCGCATCTGTAATGGCGTTAACATTTCACCCTCGTGCGAAGCAATTTCAGGAATATTGATGAAAGTCAAAGACGAATTTCTTTCGAAGGATAAAATAGGAAAAATGACAAAAGATTTGAACTCCAAAAGTTTTTCTGAGGCCGGGAAATAAGCAGTGCGATAAACCGTATACTCATCGTAATATCAATGCGGACTACAGAGGGAACAGGTCCACTTCGCTTAAGTGCTATTTATTTGACGGTTTTTACTCCAAAATTAACTTAGTTCACTATGGTGGTTATTTGGAGTAGCATCGACAAATGTTTGAGGATGTCAAAACTGTAGTGATGTGGCTTGTTTCCTTTCAGCTTGTTTTTTATGGCTTCAATTTCCAGGCCCGAGTAAGCCGCGCGGAGCAAGCCGATTTTCAATCGATCGAAAAAGCCGCGAGCGAGAGAAAACTGCGACAGTTACTTGGATTTTGTAAAAATCAAAACCCTCTAAATGGTGAAAAGCTGGCATTTAACAGAATAACCATTGCTTTACAAAATACATACTCGCTAAAGCAAAAATATAAATGATCATACGGCTCGCGCATATCGATGCATGGGACTACTATAGGTGACAATAATTGCTTACCATTGACTGACTTCTTCAGTGCTATCTAAGCGGTCCTTTGTGCTTTCTTTTTGACTCTTCGTTCGCTTTGACCTCCTTTTCGCATTTAGTTGTCCATTCCAGGTGACCGGGCAGTTCATCCAAGAAGATATCTTACTCATTACTGCTTGAAGTATCGATTGCGAGTCTATTTGTTTACATCTGGTTTGACAAGTATTAGTGATAAGACTAACCAAGAATCCACTCTTTCTTTGCCGTCAAGTCTAGCTTGAATTGCTTCCTCTAGCTTCTTGTCTTCTTCTTCTTCCTCCTTTTCATATTTCTTCAGCCATTCCTCGTCCACATACGGTTGGTCGGCATAAGCGAAAGCCATCCCATCTGTGTGCTTCGATCATCACGGGAAGCTTGCGACCCGTGCATCTTCCACTTCGATCTCAACATTTTTGTGTCATATTCTTCCGAAGTGTAACTAGACTCGGAATTTGAGTCACTAGATGACATATCTAGCTTGAGTTAAAATTCTGTGGCTTTCGAAAATAAAACGGCTCGGAAATAACGAAAAGAATATCTACGCTCGAAGGATTCCCAGTCAAATGCTTGTAAACATGATAAATCACACTCCTGCTTTGACGTCACATTGCTCGACCCAGGACTCCCATTTGCGCGGTGGTGAACATGGAAAGCCTGACTTTAAACAACTGTAGAAACGCGGGGATTTTATCAATCACGATAATTTTTTCGCAGACGTGATCGGGGCAATAGATAGATTTTAAAGAGAAAAAAAAATGTGGGGGGTTAGTTGCACTTTAAGCCGTTGGCCTAGTCTCCTTCATCCTACATATCAATTCGAAGGGACGTAAAAGAACCCACGACACTGGTTGAAAAGAGTAGGGCACGAATTTCCCAGTTTCGTGGTCAGGCCTTTAATGCTATATCAGTGTGCTGTCCGTTTGAGGGTGGAAAAAGATGGCGACTGGTACATTTACCTATAACTCCTAGCGCACGAAAAACCCCAAAACGCTCATAAAAACGCACAAAAAAGTTTAAAAAGTACACAATTGTGTTAGTACAGGGACGAATTTCGCAAAAAGTATGGCTTTTTATGTGCCTATTAGCCGCCATCTTTTCCCGTACGGTGGATTGGGACGCATGTCCTATTTATTCTCCCTGTCACGACATTTGGCCTGTGGCGAAATCATGAAAATTAAAAAAACAAATGCATCGGTACCTTTATTAAATAATCTTAAGCTTGAAAATGTAGAAAAAGAATGGCAGCCATTTATGAAAGCATCTATTCGCCAACCATAAGCATCACTGAGTAACTATTGAACGAGCAATGTCGTGAGCATTCGTGAGCTCTCGTGCGGAAACGGCGCGAGCACGAAAGAAATGCAGGGGGAAGACGAGCCGATAGGCGAGTGTTTCTCCCTACTTCTGAGTGCTCTCGCCGCTTCCTGAGTGCTTTATAACAGAACAAAGCACAGTTGAGCATTCGTGAGCTCTCGTGCTTTGTACTACGCATTCAGTCATCATAGTCATCACCGTCGTCGTCGACGTCATCATTATCTTCATCATGATCATCATCATGCTCATTGCCAAGGTCAATGTTGTCGTCGTCGTCATCACCGTCGCTCATCGCGCCAGTAGGTGCACAAGGTCAGCTGCAATAGCTGATTTTACTGTTTAACAATAAGCTGGAAACAGGCATAAACAACGAGAAATAAATAATAAATTCATTGCCTCTGACGTTGTGTCACTGCTTGTGTGTAAACGTCAGTAATCAACCACAGATCACAGTAGTGTAGATGAACTGATACTCCTGGGATCAAACCATTTACTAAATAACGTCACTTTCTGCCGATTTTATTGTTTGTTTTCCTGGTATATTATGAAGGGAATGTCGAAGTGGGCTACGATCAATTTACCTCTACTTTGATCGAGATTTTGTTCACAACCTTTGTCTGCCCACATTCCACTAGTTTTGGAAAAGCAAACAGGATCAAGTATAATATCGAAATATAACTCAAAGTTTCCGTACTTGTATTTGTTGTCTAAATATTAGACACATTATGTACCTTCTGGATTATCAGAGATACTTTATCCTGTATCAGCGAAACTATCAGCGAGTAATGGGTATACTTATCTAGGCACAATAATTTATCCAACGAGGAAGTTTACAATAGAACATGACAACCTGAAAGAGAAGGACCTCCATGCTCTCTTCAGCCTTAGAAAATACACAAATATTAGCAGATTGGGTCCATTTCTTCCAAGTAAACATTTTTGGCACGATTATCTCTCCAATTTTGACATATATAACAGTTGCAATTTGGGGTGTATATGCAAAACCTGACTTTAAGGCTTGGGACAGTTAACCAATTGAAAAAAAAAGAACCTACTAACAGTTCTACAAAACGTTACCTAGAAGTAAGAAGCAAGGCATCTAATGTTGTCAGAGCTGAACGTGGAAGATTCCCTCTAATTATAGCTATTAATCAGAAAATCCTTAATTATACATTGTATCTTCAAAGTAAAGACAACGAGTCCGTCGATAAGCATATATTTGATTTAATGTCGACAGATCTTCATTCCTAAAAAATAAAAAATAGCTTCTATTCTAGCCTAATGAAAATTAACGAATTCTATAGTTTGTTTGATTTTGACCCGCATTACTAAGATGACGCTAAGATCAAACATTACTAAGTTTTAATGAGACAAATATATATCATATTATTGGCAACATACTTTTCAGCTCTCTAAGAAGCTAGAATTTCATAACGCATTTAATTCATATACACCTTCTTATTATTTAGATTTTACAAGGAGGGTGAATGGGAGGAAAGCCTTAGTAAAATTTCGAATAGTTAATCACAAACTAAGGATAGCAATTGGTAAATATGATTACACCCCTAGAGATAATACGGTATACAGTAAATGTACACCTATGTTCACGGTGAATAAAAAATTAAGCCAAATACTTGGGTAAAACTTCGTTCTTGGCATTCACAACGCAACCTTAAAAAAACCCAGGTATTATTTGACAGGTACTTCCTGTTTGGTTTTCACTCGTAAGCGAAAGACATATCACAATGATCATTGGCTAAAATAATATCCCAACTGGTTTCCGCACGATCAATTACCTATCAAGTCTCAGAATGTATAAAATGACATACACATAAACTATCTACCCTAAATTACCGCGCATGTAGCTAAAAAAAGCTAATAATTTTTAAGAAACTATATCTGAGAGGTCTAAATAAATTCAAACAATTTTACATTCTTCGAATTTTAGCGTGAATTCTTTTTTATCTTTGAGAATAAACTACTTTAAAATCCCAGTTGTGCAAGGGTTGTCATGGTTATAAAGCACACAAAAGTAACTGTAAATAGAAGATTATAATGTAGCATCAACAACAGTGTGACTCGGGATTTTACTGTAGCTTTGTTGGTAATCAAAAGCAAGCAAATTATTTATAACAACAGACGTGTTGATTGCAAAGCCAGCTGGTTCACTAGTTATTATCTATCTATCTATTCAGCTGTAAGATCTTCCATGTTGGCGTACAAACTGTTGTCATACTGCTTGAGGTTGACGTACGTCTGTAACAGGAAAGAAGTTCGTTATTAATTAGCTGTCGGTTTTACAGTGATGGTACTGTTACCAGGGACACTTAAACTAAACTAACCAATCAGATTACAGGAAAACGAACAATACATTTCAACTAAAATCGCTTGAGCCAGTCAACAGCGTTTCTGAACATTGATTGGCTCAAACGATTTTAGTTGGGATGCATTCTTCGTTTCCTGTAATTTGATTGGTTAGTTTAGTTTAAGTGGCCCCGGTAACAGTAGCATCACTGTAAGGTGAACTTAAAACTTGCAGCTATGTGTCACGTGACATACCTTCAACTAAACTTATGTGCTATGACATATCTGAAACATTGGCAGTTAGAATACTTGAAAAAAACACAACTAAGCAAACTCTACTTTAAAAGGTCACTATGTTTTAGAATTATTGCTGTGTTTCAGTTAAATGTTAAATAAATGGGGAACTGGTGGAAATGAATGTGGAACTGAAAAATGCTCAAACTGTATTATATTCAACTTCCTGTGTACTAAACATAAATTCCGTGTTACAAATTACGCTTATAATTATATTTACCTTGTGGTTTCTCTCCATTTCTTTCATCTTGTCTTTTAGTTTGGCAAAGGTTGGTCGATCACTCGGGTTTTCTTCCCAACATTTTAGCATAATCTGGTATCTAATAAATACAAATAATTTGAACAAATAATTAAACCAGCTAAAAGAATCAAGGATAATGTAAATTAGACATTTTAGTAAATAAAATGGTAATTTTTGTGTTGGGAGTGTTTGCTATTGTTACATAAAAATGTGTATTAAAACATTTGTGTTTTATGTATTTAAACAGACTTAGAAGTTTAACTGACGTTTCGAGCGTTAGCCATTTGTCAGAACAAAGAATACTATAATGTAAGGCTATCCCCTAATTTCCATTCATTTGATGCCATCTCCTAGAATTAAGGCGAAGTTACATGCAAGCGCACAACCGGGAAAGGCAGGATTCCCAAAAAACCGTAGCAAGGGCATCCATATACAGGCTTTCAGTGAACAATGACATTTCAATCCTTTGGGAAAGGAGGTGGACAAGTATAACAAGAAGTTCTTCGGAGTGGTTTTCGTTCTATTTTTCCATATATTATTATCTAATATTATTAATCTTGATAATGAATAAAACAGAATAATCATAACAGGTTAAACGAGCTTTAATCAAAGGCACTATGTGCCAACTCGTGAATGGAAAAGTAAATAAATTAATTAACATAGAAATATGCAGTAGTACCGGGTAAATGTAGAACGGGTAAATGTAAGTTGACAGTCTCGTCCTCGATGTTTTTGAGAATCGAGTTTCGAGTTTTGAGTCTGACTCGAATAGGGATTTCGAGGAAACGATTTATTTCTCGAAACAGAACAATAGATTCCGCGCGGCATTCACTGCGCAAGCCGGTGTATTTCGTATTCACTCCAAATCAGTGTTGGTCGGGAGGGAAACTCAAACGAAAAAGTCTTTAATCACTGATATTCGATAATCGCCAACTTTATGGGCCGAATATTTTTAAAAACAAGGTTTACACAGGGTTTAACAAAACCATGGCCTAATACGATTTCAAACTGACTGGCCAACCTAACTATATTAACCGTACAATAAACCCCGTTTATAATTAGAAGGTGTATATAAACACAGACTAAAAAAACATTTAGCGACTTTAATAGACTGACCTACTTATAAGTTTATTTAGACCTCATTGACTAACTTTTTAGACGTCGTTTAAATATTCGGCCAATATGTTCGAACTGGTTTGAGTTTTATTTTAAAGCAAGTTGCTGTTCGTGAAATAAAATATTTCAATCATTTCAAAACATTCTGATCTTGTTTGTGTAGTCTGTGCTTCGCACGCACAATATAAAATTAATTTTATATGTAAACATTCATTCGTCTTCAGTTCTGTCATACACGAAACTCTTGGACAGAAAAATACTACAGTTATCTATGAAGTTGCAATTATTGGACTAAAATTAGCTACAGTTAAATTATCAAAGATGGGTTTGCTCTCCTATTAAAAAAAAACATATTGAGATACTATGAAAATAAAAGGTAAATCTTATTATTTTGTCCTCCGTCACGCAACGCTTCCTCGTTCCGATAATAATATTTTAAAATTATTTCAACCATTGCGTATGATAACATCGTCCATCGCGCTGACTAAGAGTCCATTCGAGTCCATTCGCCGACGTCAAGGAAATATGGAGATTGAGCAAAAAACCCTGTCGAGCGTCTAAATAGATCCATGAATAGAAAGATGAACATAGCCACTGAAGCCAGTCATTTGGTGAGTAAATCAAGCCACTTCCAGCTCAAGACAACAGCAAATCGGTGTCCTCGGTGTCTCGGTGAATCTCATTTGAGCCCGCGATAGTCGTCCATTCAATCAGCGGAGCAAAAGCACTCCTGTCGCTCCCGTGTGTGTCCCCCGTGAGTCAAAAAAGAAATCTTGCATCATCTTTTAGGTATCGAAGGTCGCGAGATCGAATCCCGGTGGAGGCACGTTTTTTTTTTTCCTTTTTTTTTTTTTTTTTCCCGCAAGTGTGAGAAACACAGGTACTAATATCAGTTCGCTTTAAATATATACGCTGGAAAAAAGCATTGAAGGGTTTTTATAGTTCAGACGCAAGCAAAAGAAAATATCATAGAATTCCATAGTGGTACAAAATAAAATATAGAATGATTCAGATAAATTAGATTTTATTCATACACTTGGTATAAAGAAGATACAACATTTAACATACTTAAGTGTTTTCCTAAGTCTTGAAGTCCGCAGCTTGGTTTTTAAAAGTTTCGACAGCTTGAATCTTCATCAGAGCTTGAATCGATCGAAGAACTTCAAACGTGACTCACTTTTAATATTCTAAATGTCTCCTCTTTGGACGGTCGAGTATTATTTAGGGTTATTTCTTTCAATTTCGAACTCCAACAAGGTGTCTAATTGTAATTGTAGGAGTGAAAATACCGTGTTGAAAAATAGAAGAGATCCGCGCCAGACGCCATTTTGTTTACTGATAATGCATAAATTACCGCACTACGCATACATTATTGTTTACAACTTGTGGCCATCGACCGAGGGATCGAGCGAGGGAGCGAGTGAAATTTGTCCGCTATACGCTATAACTTCGTTCATGCTAAGCATTCACTCGTTAAAAAGGGAATCTGTAAAGTTTTTAAAAATAAATGTAATGAAGTCGGGTAGAAATCATAGAATAGCAACAGAATGTATTTACAGTTTGTTTGTCCACATGTTTTGGTTTTGGCATTCTGAATCCTTCTTGAAGTTTCCTGGAGATTTGTCGAGCGTTGATTCCCGGATATGGAGATCCACCTAGATGAGATAAAGTGACGTTTTTATATATCGTATAAATAGATTACAAAACAACAACATCAACAACAACAATAACTCCTTTTGGTGTGACGATATGCATTCGTTTTTGTTCGCAAACTTCTACAAAGGAAGCTCAAAGAAAACTGCGAGCTTGAAGGAACATAATGTGTTCAAGGACAAGTATCAGAGAACACTTTTAAAGCTTAAATTAGTTTATTTCGTTTATTATCCTTGACATGCTTTATATACACGAGATATATTATGTTGAAACTCACAATCATGTTAACTAGGAGGACCTGCCAGGGGAGGGGGGTTGGGGTTGCGTGTTGATTGACTGAAGTTCAAAATTTTCCGTGTCGCTGTTTCATCACTACTTCACGTCGCTGTCGGGAATTGAAAGAAAGTCGTTTGTCCTTTTTTCTAAATCTAAAAAGTAGCATTGGTAAAAACCCATATCTCCAACTGTGGGGAAAGGAATGACGTAATACTAAGTTGTATTAATGTGGGCTGACAGACACAAATATTAACTTATCGAAGAATACTCCCTTGTTACAGGGCATTAGGAATATTACACAATGTAATTTCCTGAGTGATCCACTATTCATATAAACATTATTTAATACAAGTAAATAGCTTTTCAACTGCTTTTTCTTTTTCTTTCTTGGTTACAGAAATTAGTGTATACCTGGCATTCATAAATATATGGAGTATTTTTTAACTGTAAAGTACTTACACGTCACTTTGAGTTGTGTATGTTCCGTATAACAACGCTTCACAAGCAGTCCACTTAACAGGCAGACGACCCTTCTCAGGAAAAAAAAATGTAAGAAATTGAATGTAAAAAATATATTAATCATAATTATTCTATGGAAGAGAATAACGAGATTGAAACTTCATTAAAATTCTCACCCGACTTTGTTTGGTGTAAATATCATCCTGGTGAACATTCCTCGCCATCCCAAAATCTGTCACCTTACACTTCTCTCCTTCACCAACAAGAACATTTCTGGCCGCCAAGTCAACGATGGATTATCTAAAGAAGAGTTATACATTTTTATGCATTTCCTCAAAACGACACTGTACAACCCTTTTTTATAAATATATTTTTTCAATATTACATAGGCATTGCTCAATTTCTTAAAATAAATAAAAAAAGATTATGAGAGTAGCGCATTTCGCTTCTTGAATGATAAAAGACACCAAAAAGACCTTTTGAAAAAAAAGCATTTTTCGGATAAAAACAAGAAAACATGAACTTCTACCAAACCTTTCTCGAAGATAAATAAAACATTCCATCAGCGACCTGCCAAGCAAACTTCATCAACTGTTCCGCGGTCAGATTGGTTTGCGGTTTCACATCCGGGTCTTTAAAGTATGAGTCGTTGAGTCCTCGGCTCTTTCTTCAAGTATCCCAGCAGGTCACCGAATGGCACATACTCAATAAGGACAAGAAGGGGATCTATGAAAGAAATGAAAAACGTGAGAAAAATAAATAAGCGCTAAGGTGCTCAAAATAGTGAGATAGAAAGTTGGGAAACTGTTGAAGTTTTGAAAACCAGCCATTTCATTATAGCCATATTGACTGGTATATGTATAATTAACAATTATCCTGCGAAATCGCGCGGAATAGCGCTTGATGGCCGAGTTGGCTAAAATCAGACGATATTCCACAAGATTGAGCAGCATAACTTGTTTTATTATTCAACAAATTGTCTACGAGCCTCAAAATACAAAATACTCCCTCGGAAAGCATCCAAATATCCTAAAAGTCCTCTCAAACTCAGCAGCTCTTTCCAAGATGTCGGACGAATCTTATTGAGCGCACTTCCAAGCATGGAATGCATATACAGGTATGGCGTCCTGACCATATATGGGTATCGTGGGTAATTTTTCAGTTGAATAATAGTATGTTTCTGTCTTATAATTATTAAGTATGCATTTCCTTTTCTAGATTTTGTAACGCATTTTATTTTGACGTCATCAAAATTGTAAATCTAAACTGTTAATTCCACAAAGCTTTATTTTCTACTGTTATTCTATTATGATCTTTTAATTTTCTATTATTTAAAAAAAAAATCTCTATGGAAAGTTTGGTATCAAAACCCACTGGGAGTGCTATCGTCTCGTGCGCAATATAGTTATGTTAGTAGAAACATTCTGAGAAGCTGTGTTCGGAAAAATATGCTGATCAAAATATGTCTTGGCGCGCAATACAGCTTTATGGCAAGAATGTCAACAATAGCGGGATTACATCATTAATTAAAACTCACTCACTCAATCCTCTTCGAGCGAACGCGTCCGCACATAAGGCTCACAAGGGATTACACTAAAGGACGGTGAGAAATCATCAGGAATCCACAAGAGGTGGCCGAAACACGCAGCAGCACTCCAAAAAGCTAAATCAAAATGAGCATCGAGCATCGAAATATTAATGTTCTAAACGTCCTCCAAATTCAGCAGTGCTTATAACAAAGGCTTTCTGACCTTGTAATATAATTATATAGGCATTGTGATAATTTGTTGAAAATATTGTTGGTATTGTATTCTTATAATTATAAAGTATGGTTTTGTAGGTTTTGTAACGCATTCTAATAGGATGAGGCTTCAGTTTCTTCATGTATACATGTGATATCATTTAACCAGCATTTTCTTTACCTGTCTCAGTAACACATCCTATCAGCTTGATCACGTGTGGATGCGGTTTCATTTTCTTCATCAACTCAACTTCTGACAACAGGTCCTTTCTGTCTGAATCCGGGGCATTCGCCTACAACATTAAAGACATAAAATATGTCTTGCTTCCTTCTCAATGATTCAATAGTCTATTATTCCTAATCGACACCTTTCAACATTTTGACAGCAATCGTCGTGTATTCCTCATTACCGCTTATGTTCCACGCTGTTGCCTTGGCAACTTGAGAAAATGCTCCTTTACCAATTACTTTAAGGATTTCGACCTGCTCTCGATTAATTTCCCAGCTTCGCGTTGAGGGATGAAGGGGCATGTAGTCTCCAGTGCTAGGGATTGCATAAGTTGTAGATTCACCAGACGGAACCATGCTGGAGGACTGTTTTTCGGTTCCACAGGCATTGGATTCTAGTGTGGAAAAACAAGATGTATAAAACTTTTCTACTTTTCGTAAAGAAGTCATATTTCTCTTTTCGCCTCAATGTAACCCGAAGTATTGAACTATGGAACCAACTTGGAGCAACATTTAACTGTCTCCTATACGCTGTGCATCGTGGTTTTTACTTACCAAGGCAACAACCTCTTCGCCGCATCCTGTGCATATATTCCTTCTGAAATAAAGCAGGATTATTTTCACTATGTTTTATAATTTTGAATTTCAATTTAATCTATATTACTAACGAACTATAAATCTTTTCTGTGCGCATCATTTATAGTTGCACGGGTCACGTTAAAACAATGTAAGAACAATAATGTGATATTTGTCTATAACATATAACAGAGTAAAGCAAAGTGACATCGGTGTCGTAGAGGCGCCAGGATGGCGTTTGCAAGGAAAAGACTGCTTCACTGCCCAAAACGCGATTATTGCAAGATGGATTTTTTATTGGAAGTATTTATCTGAAAATGAATAAAAATGCTTAGCAGCCCTATGTAGCAAAAGTAAAGAAGAGACCATTTTAAGAAAGAGAATAATACTTCAAAGTTTTGGAAAAACTGTTTTGGATTAAATGCACAAAGCTTTTAAGCCTAACTAAAGAGTTGAAAAATTGCTTTAAAAACATCAGCAACAAAACATTACGTAATGAGAAGAAACAAACAAACCAAACAAACAAAAAAGAAGTAAAAGTTTGACATGCTCAATTTAATTTGGTTTAATTAATTACACGGTTTCCAAACCTAGACCGTTCTATTTCTGAACTAAATATACAGTCTACATGTAATTAAGGACGTTGACGTCCTTAATGTTAATTGTTCCGTCTTATCATTTCTCCATGAAGTAAGTCCTTTTATAGATTATGGAATTTTACTCACCGATTTGTTTTTGATATCACTGAAATGGGAAAAAATGAAAAAAATAAGTGTCATGTAAGCACTCTGACCACGATTCCAACATTTCAAATGAAATATATGAACTTCAATGAAATTTCTCAAATGTTGGGATAATTGTGAAATGAACATTATAAAGTAGAGGAAAGGCTAATTTTTTTGTCATTTCGATATTTTTTTCCAACGACGGTGGATCACAGGAAGACCCAATATCCCCCCCCCCCCCCCCCCCCCTGATCTGAACGCACCAAGTGCGACCACATTTTTAGGCCGACGTAACTTGTGCATAGTAAAAACGGAAAAGAAAGAAGCCTAAGCCCAGTCCACAAAACACAATTTCATATAAAGCTGCCAATATCAACTTAACAAAACGTAACCCTTTTGCACTTCGAAAAAAGCGTTAGAATATCGCTTTCAGCAGTGATTGCAGATTCTTATAAAATTATGCTCATGTATAGCTTAAATATATTCCAGTTATTATATTAAAAAAACTTCATTACGTGTTAACTTGGTCTAGCATTTCTGCTGAATTGGGGACTCTATTTACAACAAGAATAAATTATGATGTAAAAAAGATTAATTTGAAAAGCAAACATCAACTCTGAGTATATCAAGCAAATTTAAAGATGCATTCTTTGAGTGAATGTCACTTACCTGAGCGCCTACGCATTTTCCAGATGACGACACCCAGAATAAGATTAATTATCAGCGAAAGGATGATAAGACTGGCGTAAAACAGTGTGAAGAATATGCTTTTCTTTGTCACAAGAAGAACCTGAAATGTGCGAGGAAAAATGAGTCACTGAACATGCGTTGTTGAAACAAAAAGGGCTCGTCCCTGATATGACATCTCTTCTCACAATAATAAACAACAAACAAAACAAGGTTATATCTATGCGAAGTGAATATGTTCTTCTCAAACTCATTGATTATCCAACAGAGAAGATAATCTAAGGATTCCCCGTGCCCCTTGATAATTCTATTAATAGTTTCTCGCCACGATGTGAAAGTTATTTTTCTGATTTCCTTCTGGTCGAGGCTCCGACATCACGTTAGTCGAATTAACCAATAACGTAACGCTCTTAAAATAGCTCAGCTACGGACTGAGACCCATTGAAATGTTTCTCTTAGATCATCCTCTCTTGTTATCCATGTTAATATAACATACCTGTCGTGCCGTGGGACTGTTGACCTCCACCATCGATATCTATGAAAGAGAAATCGGTGAGAAGCGAAATATTTTGTTGTGAGTTTGTCTTCTTTACTAATTTATCATTTGAAAGTTTCGGTAGGAGATCCACCTTGAAGTTAAAGAAGTAGTATAGGTAATAGCATGAGCTGCAGTGATATTTGGTAATAATACCGCGAGTAATATTTCAAAATTTTACACGAAAATATCACACGAGCCGGTTATTATTTCTTTATAATACAAATATATATCCTGTATGAGTAGCTGACTACGACGATCGTAGCTGATTCACAGATGTCGTTGAAACTTTGAATTCGTTTTGAAACGTTTAAACAAAGGAGTTGCTTTGTTCTGCTCGGTTACACCACACAAAAGGTTTTTGTTTTCAATGTTCGTAGTTTTTTAGTTTTTAGTAAACTTTGACAGATAATCTCATTGAAATGCCCAGAAATATCCACCACCTTTTTTTTTAGCAACTGTTACACTTGCCATATTTTGACACTGTAATTTCTACATGTAGGTATTTCAGCTCGATCTGACCAAACACCTTTCAGAAAGTTCTTAGTCTGTTATATAAAATGTATAATTGAAGGGGGGAATGTAAAAAAGAGAACAAAAACAACGTACATTCGCAAATTTATTAAAGTGGTGTAAACAAGTTATTATTCAAATTAAATAAACTCCGCCACTGAGTATTCAAGAATAGAACATACCTCCTATTGTCTTAACTCTCTTGAGTTTTCCCACCTCTATTAAACTTTCGCCATGAACGTTTGTTGCAGTAACCACAAATTCGTACACCTTGCCTTTTTCCAACTCAACTTTCAATTCTCTGACTGAGACGTCTGTTATCGTCTTTAGCTCATCCCCACTCTCCTGGCTTACCATCAGTCACTATTCTTTGGTACACAGTGTATTGTGTGATTTCTCTTCCATAGCTTTGTGGTTCACTTCCACTTTAGCGTTATTTGTACTGTCTGTTACTTCACTAGGTATGTCACTCATTTTCCACAGCTGCTGGGATCCTTGATGCCGAAACTCTCTTGATCTTTCCATCTTCTTTTAAACTTTTCACCAAGTTCGTTTGTTGCAGTAACTACAAATTCGTACACCTTGCCTTTCTCCAATTTAACTTTCAATTCTCTAACTGAGATATCTGTAATAGTATTTAGCTTAGTCCACTCTCCGTGTTTACCATCAGTAACTATTCTTTGGAAGACAGTGTATTGTATGATTTCTTTTCCATTGTTCTGTGGTTTCCCTCCACTTCAGTGTAATTGTATCTTCTTTTATTTCACTGGGCAGATCGTATATTTCCGCTGTTGCTGGGACTCCTTGGTTAATAAAAATATCATGATCATTTCTCATTATCAAGTAGTTATCTTGTTGCAAATCTTCCCATATCATTGAATTAACTCGGTCAGAAATTATGCGCAGAACGTATGCGCAGTAACAAAAGGAGGCACCGTCCTTAAACGTGTCAGAATTTTTCCATCAGGTCTTATTATGAAACTGAAGCAAACGAGAACTCAGAGCTGGTTTACACAATTATTGTAGACCGTTGTAGGATTCCTTTTTATTGCACGGTCTTCATGAACCTGCTGATTAAATTAATTTATTAATAATTTATCTTTCTAACAAATCTTCACAATGACTGGGCCTTTATATCAGGCGATATATCAATGCTTCAAACGTACGAAAGCGAGGGAGTCCGGGGTGATTACAAAATAAAATGAAAGGGCATTTTCTTCTATTTCTTTGTTTCTCAAAGTTTTATCGTTGATTATCCAACGGGACACGTTGTTAGTATTCTGTATATAATTGGAGTAATCACTAATGATAGCAAATATTTTGATAAAATTATCCGCGCTCTGATTGGTTGTGTAGCTTTGCACGAGGCTATTACATGAGATTATGACATACATCATTGCATTTATTTGGCTTTACATTGTATTTTATATAATAGAAAACGGCCACTTCTTGTTTACATACCGTAGTTAAGAATTCGAAATCACATCGCTTCCCAAACTTACTCTTGAGTTGCATTTGGTTATGCAATTACGCGCGCCATTTTCTATTTCTTAAATATAACGACAGCCAGTGAAATTCCCATTACCAGTTCAGCGATAAAGCCACTTCGCAAGAGCATGATCAAAAAGTCTCTTAACCCAAACGTTTCCTAAAGAAACTATGATAGATATAGGTACAGAAAAAGGGGATATAACGAACAAACCTGTAGATGATATGAATGGACTTCCTCACCTGTATAACTAACCGCCCTGAATTCAAACAAGAAACATATATTGCGATTGTTTACCTTCAACATTTGTCTTCATTGCTTTTCTGTCCAGCAAGTCCTTCAAACACAGCATTTCTGGCAAACACTTTCACAATGTACTCGATATTTCTCTCCAGACCTCCAACAGACAGACTTGTTGTACCAGGGTTAGTAATATTGACATTCTTTATTTCATTGCCACCCTTTAGTATGACCACTCGGTATGCTGTGATAGGACTGCCTCCATTATCGGCTGGTGGAGTCCATTTTACTGTTAGTGAAGTGGCTTGAATGTCTCCAGTTGATGATGTGATGGTCGGGGATCTTGGTTTTCCCAGGCAAAGTAGTGAAATTGGGGAAAATAATGTGAATGGTAGTTTTGGAATACAACTAAAAATTATTCGTGTCTCATATTTTAAATGCACACGTCAGATCACAATTTCCATATTTACATTATAAGTTTCACTTTCACAACATTTATCACGAATAAAACACATCTTAATATGGAGGGACGTTGGGAGAAAACATCTCACTTATTACATATTAGACTATGACGTCATTTTACCATGCGAGGAAAAGAGAACAAAGCCATACGTTTCTAAAGAAACCGTTGTTCTGCGTCGGCTGACAAGTGATAAAACTTAGTTGATTATCAATTTGAAGTTTATAAGGTAAATTAACCGCCAAGGCGAAGCTTTAAAAATTCGCTACGGCGGACAAGGAAGAGAGAACACGCACATTGCGGTCCTATTACACGGTAGTATCCTGATTTGAATTTTAGAATAAAGCGAATACAAATACATGTGTGCGAGCTTGGAACGAGAGTTAGACCGGACGAAGAAGAACAAATAAATTGTTGAAATTTCAATAAATTGACCGAGGAAAAGGTTCTTCAATCTACAATCCAAATAAAAAGAAAGCAGTCAAATAATAAGTCCATTAGTCGATAGTTATAATACGCGCGGACACATTCCTCATTGCTTGCATTTTTCTCGTAAAAAAACTACGCAACTCGCCGCAAAATATCCTCGCAAATTTTACCTTGAAAGATGGAACAAGGGTGTATATCTTAATGTAGTACATCTATTCCCACCGGTAATTACCATTAATTAATACAAAGTCACAACAACGTTATGTAAGTTTGCACATTAGTTTTCTAAGGAGGTGATTACTTGGCGAATTTCAGCCCGGGCTGAAATTCCAGCCCGGTAAGAGAAACAGATCCCCTTGAAATGAAGTTAGCGATTACATGGACAAGGTTTCAGCCCGGGCTGAAATTCCAGCCAGGTTTGAGAAACCGCAACAAAATTCCTGCCCCCTATTTCAGCCCGGGCTGAAATTCACCATCTAATCACTCCCTTAACATACAAACATTTTCTACCGATTGACACAGTCTACTTTCAGCTCAGTTTCTTTCTGCTCCAGTTTGAGTCATCCAGCAACATGGTAACAGATTAAACCAATGAAAAACTAAAAGTGCTGATTTGATAAACTTTCTCTTTTTTTTAAGGTAACAAAGAACACTTACGTATTTGTTTTATATTTACTATCTTGTCATCAGCTGGAGTGAGTCCATTGTTAGCATTGCACTTGTAATCACCAAAATCTTGATCCACGTTCATCTTCACATTCACTGTGTACTCTGTAGCAGTGCTACTACTTATTTGACTTCCATCAGGTTTGTACCAGGTGAGTGTTGGTATAGGAACACCATCTGACACACACTTCAGCGTCACTGTCTGACCAATCCAAGACGTGACAGCAGATGTGATGGCTTGTTGTATTGTGGGCGGGTCTGAAAACAAAGACGGCGATGGTTTGTGACAGCAAGAATGTTTCATTTGAGCATTGCGAACTACATACACCATTCACCTATAGGAATTCAAACATACAGCGTATTACTTACAATAAACCACGAGTGTTGTGGGTTTGACATCATGCCCCACGGAATTGTTGGCTCTACAAGTGTACTGTCCATCATCTGATCTGTTTATACTATTGAACGTTAAAAATGCTGTTTTCTTCCCTGAACTTATCACTCTTCCATTTCTGAACCATGTTACATCTGGATCTGGTTTCCCAGATGCTGTACAGTTAATATTCACTGTGGATCCCTCATCGTAACTTACTGGTACTGATGACAAGCTAATCTGTGGTAACTCTGTAATAAATCATTGTAATAATTGTTAACTTGCTTATTATATTACATAACTATTCACTACTTCGTCTCTTACTACTTTTATCTTTAAATTGGAGAAATGTTGAATTATAAATCAGTAACCTGGCTTCCAAATAAATTTAATGTGGCAGCTCTAACATATTCTAAAAGCGCACCGAGCCCGCGCGAACAAACGCCCTAATTTTCCATTCCACGGGCCCTTATAATTAGTTGCTTTGGACAACAGCGTGCGTTTCCGCTGACCATGTACATATATATTTAGCTTCCCAGTTCACGTGTATTCTGTCTTTTCGTGAATTGCTGGAGGACTGAAGCATCGGCGACCCTCCAACCTCCCTGCAGCGATGACCGCCGTGCCTACCTATTTGGAGCTCTCGCTCCCTCTCACCTCCGGAGTCGCCTCGTTCCCATAACTTAACAATACCCGGGGTGATTGGCAGCAAGGGCTCCGGTGGTTCCCAGAAATCATTAATTTGTTTTTGGCTATATTCTGAGTTTAGATATGGATATATCGCATTAGCAACCTGTCTCAGGGAGACAAATTTTGCAATGCTTGTCTGATTAAAGGAATCATCATTCTGCTGTACCAGTTAAGTGATTGGTGATTGCAAAACTGAATTACATGTATAGAGTGCATATGAAAATTGAAATAGCAAAAAAATTGTGCAAGCCGGTACGTTATTTTAATCCACCAGGTACTCCAAAATGTTGTTAACAGCTTACATGACATGACATGACATTTATTTTAGATGCAAAAAGAGAAGAAAAAAAATTAAAGGAAAATTAAAGAAAAAAATCGAAAAATGCATGTACCAGGAAAGCACAAGAGATCGGACATTTCTAAAGGAACAAGGAGGTTGCTTTTAAAGTATTCATCACGGCCTGACAAGAAGTGATCCAACATGGCGGTGACAGCATCGATCGGTGGAGCATCGTGAAGCTATTTGTAGTAATTTGTGGATAGTTAGCAGCTGCAGCAAATTCCAGATAATATTTTCAGTTTAAAGGAAACCATTTGGGGCTGATCCAACTGACGAGAACTATAGTTTTAACATGGTGGCATTGATTATCTGGGCCTAACGAAAGCATCGATGAATTATAATATTCGGCGTGATTCCTCGTTGCCCCTGAGATGGTTCTTGAAGTTACTACTTAATAAATGTTATGAAAAAATCAATTGTTTATTATAAGTTTTATTTGTGTGGTTTAATGGACTACACAACTCAGTTTTATATTTTTTTGGCCGGTAACTTGAGTGGTATTATTTGCATAAATTAACAGTTTCACCAGTGGATGTGCTATTCAAAACATTTTTTTGTTCGAAAGTTGCTTAAATGTAAGCTGTAAAAGTGAAATATTTTCAAATTATCGATGATAGAGAAACAGTGTAGTGGTAAGTTGCCACAAATAGCATAGTTTAAGCCCCAGAAAGTGGGCATTGAAAATGACAGAAAATTAACATTTTGTCGTGGGTATGAATTGTAAATTATGCGTTCTGCAAAAAATAATTGAGTTCCCGCCGACTTTTCAGTACCAAAAGATTCACAAAAAACGAAATATGCATTTTCATCTTCAAATTTGATCAAAATACGAATACTAGTTTGATTTTATTTTAGCCAGAGATGTCTCATTTTCAGTTTTTTAAAAGGGCGGTCCCCCCCCCCTTACAAAGGACAGGGGCCATGGGGCCAACTGAAAATCCATTGCCAGTTTTATAGAATGGAAGGATGATATTATGCCAGGATGGCAGCATAATTTTAACCAGTCTTTTGCATTGTGAGAGAATTAGTTAACAAAATCTCAGTTTTCAGGGTTAAAAATACCTCAAAAAATACATTTTCGGGCATGAACTTCCCCCTGATCCCAAGTCTAGTGCAGGAAGTGAAACAAATATCATCATGAATGTTTCCACCCCAAGGACTAACTACACACAAAGTATGAAGGGAAGTTTATTTTGACCATTTCCAATTTGGCTCAATCCTTAGCGACATTCGTTCGTTCGACATTCGTACCTTCTTTCCTAGTCAGTCAGTGTCAATTTGTTTAAACTCCGAATATGGCCCTTGATTAAGCTTTTAAAATAATCCTTTTCTGTTAGACATTTTATCATCATAATAGTCTCTCTCGTTCCGCCCATTGTTAACTTGCCGAAAGTATTGTTAAAATTCAGACTTCTTTTGACGATTTGTTGATACCTGTACAACCACAGACTGCACAAGTATGAAAACCTATAAGCGAATCAACGCGCGTGGTGCATAAAATAACGCCCGTGGTGCAGCCGTCGCGTTTTTGGCGGAAAATTCCCATTTTGTTCTTCATCAACTTAACGTCTACCACGTAATCAGTACACTTGCGTAAAATTAAATTTGTGTCAGCATTGCGCACAAATTTGTAAAACGCGTTTTTTGGGGGAAAGGTCGCTCGCTTGGCGGTACTTCGGCGTCGACAGAACGGATACCACGTCCTTGAAGCTACAACATATTTATTTACTATACATTATGCTTACGTTTCTGTCTATGAAGGCATTTGACTGGAAGATTATTTGAGGGTACAGTATAGTGTGTCAGGCTGATTTTAATCAGACTCACCATTGACAACCAATTGCACAGGATCAAATACATTGTTTGTAGGACCTGCTGGTACTATCTGGCAGCCAAAAGATCTTTCATCATCTCTAGTGATGGAGCTAAGAGTGAAGATGGCCTGGCCAGAGGATGAGTCACCACTAAGATTTCCACTGACACGTCCATTGTATGCTGGAGGGCCTGACAGCCAAATTGAGCCACTTTTGCTTAGTGATACTAGTGCTCCATTAGCAGCAAGGATATTTATTCCATCTCTCTTCAGTCCAAAGATAACTATATCAACATCACCAGAGAAGTTCCAGGTGAAGTTAACAGACGAGCCAACCAATCCTGTCACAGTCTGTCCTTGATACTTTGAAGTGAATACAATCGCACCTGCTGCAAAACCAAAAGTACCGTAACTAAAAGTACTTAATGTTATAAAACGTAGCTTTCTTCTTATTATATTCGCCAACAAAAATATTTAAGATAACTTCCTTATAGTCTCATGACCACCCGTTGTATTCAACTCAGCAATCAATAAAGTACCGTAACGTTCCGAAAGTAGCGAGCCTCCGAAAGTAGCGGGCCCCCGAAAGTAGCGAGACCAAGGTTTTTTTAAATTATACATATCATACATGTATATATATTTTCCAATCAATAGTCAAATGCGTAAGTCATATCTTCGTGTAGTGTCATAACTTGTTCACGATATAAAGGAAATGTATCACTTATGCCACAAAGCATTACAGTTTACAGTATATGACCAGCTTTCTTCCTCTGAGTCTGAATCAGAGAAGAATTATATTATTTTCCTCTACATCGGCTGATTCGCCCAATGTCGTTTATATTGGAAAAGCTTTGTAACGGTTTTTGTTCCCCGAAAGTAACGACTCCCCGAAAGTAGCGACAATGCTATGCAGAAACACTTGAGACACTATCGTAATTTCGCGCCTTTTTAAAGGAGAAGGTCACTCCAGGAAGCGCATTTTTTTTCTCGCTACCATTAAAAAGTATATATGAAGATGAATTTCTAACCGTAGTTTGAAGTTCCAAAGACCCTCATAACCTCGCGAAATTTACCTTCAAAGTATCGAAAAATTCGACTTGACTACTCAGCAACCTGGCGGCATAATCGTGACGTCAAAATAGTCCAACCTGAATTGGCGGGAAGCGCTGTGTGATTTAACACAGTTTTGGTCAACCTCGTTCCCAAGGTCTCTCATCTTCCCGGGTTGAGTTTTGGTGTGCCTTCGTTCGATGTTTCGAGTCCACAATGCGACCTCTTGTGCAGTTCCAAACTGTTGTAACAGGTCGCAAAAGGACAGAAGAGGAATTATATTTCATCGTTTGCCGTTATTAAACGTGTAACGCCCGCCCGCGACTTCGACCTCCTTAAATTAATTGTCCCGTTCGACGAAACAGAATCAAGTTCTACTTATCGAAGCGATCGCGGCAACGTAGAATTTCAGTGCACACTATAAAGCAACGCTTCTTTCAATTTGTCTCGCGACGGCTTAACAAAATTGCGAGACAAGTTGCACGAAACATTTTTAGTGTCACAGCGCCTTAATTAAATTGAATCATTACGGAATACTGACAAACTAACTCTTGTCGTTCATTCATGGCTTTGCTTCTTTCGCTAGCGAACCGACTTTTCGTGTTTAAAAATTGTCGGAACAGCATCAGGTTTCTACTTTCTTTTATAATGTTACCAGTAAGTAGTTGATCTGACTTAAAATCAATCTCAAAGCAGTCATCCGTAAAGTGGTCGGAAGAAACATAAATGTTATCGGGTTTTGGCAAGAATCTCCTATCACGGCCGAGTTTAACTAGCCATTTCTTGGCAAGATCTTTTCAATTAACGGCAAACGATGAAATATAATTCCTCTTCTATCCTTTTGCGATCTGTTACAACAGTTTGGAACTGCACAAGAAGCCGCATTGTGGACTCGAAACATCGAACGAAGGCACACCAAAACAGCAACTACTGTTTAAATCACACAGCGCTTCCCGCCAATTTAAGTTGGACTATTTGACGTCACGATTAGGCGGCCAGCTTGCTCAGTAGTCTTCAAAATGGCGGCGGTGAAGTCGAATTTTTTCGACACTTTGAAGGCAATATTCGCGAGGTTACGAGGGTCTTTGGAACTTTAAACTACGGTCAGTAATTCATCTTCATATATACTTTTTAATGGTAGTGAGAAAAAAAATGCGCTTTCTGGAGTGACCTTCTCCTTTAAACATGATTAATTTTCTCTGTTTGACATCCCCTTCCCCCTATCAATGTTTTCCACGTCAAATTTACGTTCCATTTTTTCGGTTACAACATCGTAATGGGGAGAGGGGGGTCAAAAGAAATAACGTAAAACCACAAAAGAAAAAAAAAGAAAAAGGTAAAGAATATCGCCGTTTTTTACGAGGAATGTCTCAACCATTTTTGCATAGTATTGGAGCCCTAAAGGCTGCTAATTAACCGGGCGTGGGCCTGGGGCCCAGCCCGGTTAATAAAATAGCTTCTGTTTTTTTTTTTGTCGTCGATCTCTTATACCTCTACTCCGCCAAAGTGCTAGGAGGAGAGCTAGGGGTGAGTATGAATATATATGAATGTATTCGCCTTGTGAAAGATTTTCTCGGGGAAGAACGGAGCCCGGACTCGAGAGAGCGGCGGAAATCGAGCCTATGTGAAAGTTGGACTGGTCCAAATAGATATTAATTTAGGACCGCGTAAACACATCGGAGCGGCGTACAGATTTCGCAACGTCGGTGAGTTTGACTCGTCAAAATATTAATCATTGTACTCACTACTAGGTGGACATACTAGGAGCGCCATTAGATCAATTTTTTTTTTATCAAGGCTACGTTACATTTCGCCAGGGTCATAATATTGTCCTGTTTGTTTTGTGTGAAATACATTTCTTTTCCGTAAAGGAAAACAGAAACTTGCCCAGACTCGCAGATTTATGTAAACAGAAACTTGCTGAGACGTTGCAGATTTATATTTGGACGATTACGTCATAGGGTCACGTCGAATCGTGACTTGAAGAGATTGTCTGTGAGGTGCGTACGTACATCACATACACTAGAAGCGCCATTAGATCAAATTTTTTATCAAGGCTACGTTACATTTCGCCAGGGTCATAATATTGTCCTGTTTGTTTTGTGTGAAATACATTTCTTTTCCGAAAGGAAAACAGAAACTTGCCCAGACTCGCAGATTTATGTAAACAGAAACTTGCTGAGACGTGCAGATTTATATTTGGACGATTACGTCATAGGGTCACGTCGAATCGTGACTTGAAGAGATTGTCTGTGAGGTGCGTACGTACATCCACATACACTGGAAGCGCCATTCATGGCAAAGAATGAGGGACACGCACGGGCGGGCTCTGGGAACTAGATTGTAAATAAACGGTTAAAAATCATGTCGGACTGAATAGAGAAGCTTGTATGAAATTAAATAAATATTTTGACTTACCGCTTTATGTTCCCTTCTTTTCCACCTGTATCAATCGGATTCTGGCATTTGACACCGATGACCGTTTTCTGACACAAAAATCACCATTTTTGAAGGCTTATTCTCCACGGTAAATGCGTTTGAAGTTATGGATCTTTTCCTGACTACCAACAGTATGAAAGAATAGCAATTCCGATCAAATCACTGAAATCATCTTCGCAAAATGGATCGCAGTAATCCACAGCGCTTGAAAATTCACCCGTATCAATCGAAAGTATTACTAGTAAACAATGTCATCCACGTTGATTAAAACGATTTTCCATGAAATGTTGATCCACCACGGTAAATTGCTTTGAAGTTTGGCTTTTTTTCCAGTTCCATGTCCTAAGAACAAGCGCGGAGAAAGGCGTTTTTGCCACCTTAAGTGTAAGTCTTTTCTCTCACATCTCTAGGTTTCGTGAAAAACATTCGCCATATTGATCTCATTTCACTTGGTAACCTCCCTTCTTTTCCCCAGGACTTTTTTGAATAAAGTTTTCCGAGTAAGACTGAGAATGAAAGGAAAATTCTGCGGGAAATACAAAATACATAATTTCGGGATGGTCCGTACGATCGAGTTAACGGAGTTCATGTAGTCATTTTCACTATAAATAACAAATTATAACAGTCAAATGATATTGTAAACGACAGACGAAAAATAATTAAGCTGTGAATAGCTTGCCGGCCTGAGAGAATCACGCTTTTGGCCGCCATAGTTACTCATATTTGCCGCGCGCCATATTGGTTTCTTTGTTATTATGGAGGAAGCCGCGTACCGCTGCGCGGGCTCAAATGTCCCTCATTCTTTGCCATGAGATCAACTTTTTTATCAAGGCTACGTTAGATTTCGCCAGGGTCATCCTTTGCCTAAATGATATTTTATGAATATTGTCCTGTTAAATAATTGTCATTTTGTGTGAAATACATATCTTTTCCGTATATTTTCTGAGAAAAACAGAAACTTGCTGAGAAATGCAGATTTATAAATAAGGACGATTACGTCATGGGGTCACATGAGTCAACGTCTGTGATAAACCAGGGTCGCCGTTAGGTCAAATTTCATATCAAGCTATTACTTTTGATTTGAACATGAATACTCTGCTGTTTATTTAGTGTGAAATACATTACTTTTTCGTGTTGGTGCAGCAATTCACTTCCTTGTATGCAGAAGATTTATAAATAACAACCATTACGTTACAATATCACATTTTGACTCACGCAATTTGTCGAACTGTGACTAGAATAGCTGCGAATGATGATGGTGCAACGCGGAACGTCTGCGATTGATGGTTCAACACCGATTCGTACCTATGTTGTCGTGTTTTTTCCTCTTATTCAACTTTGGCTTTATATTGAGGAATGATCTTCAAAGACTGCTCAGAGGCAAGAAAATTGACAGTAGGCACTATACGCAAACATCAGACTTCAGCGTTACTGCCGTGACTAATCTGATAGATTTCAAGCAAGAGAGCAGGTAAAACGGCTTGCTTGCTTGATAAAAAAAGCCCGGTTATATTTTCTTCGAAAATTCTTGTTCCGAAAGTAACGAGGGTCGTTACTTTCGGAACTTTACGGTAACACAACAGCACAGACACTTCATGCTTGGTCAACCCTATTACAAGGTTATTTTCATTTATATTCTATGCTTCAATATTAAAAATGTCGCCCGTATTTTGAACATTAACTTCACCCTGACAATTCCTATCAAACTCTGGTATAGTTTTTGAAATCGCCTGAAAAGGAATTGATAGTGATGCCACTGGAGGTATTTGGTGGTGTAAATTAAAGTTGAGCCGGTTTATGTACGTAATAAAGTTCCGAAACTTTCATTGTTAGCCGATTAGTAAAGCCCAACAACCTGACTAAAACGAAGTTATACTGTTATATTACGATACGAATCCTATAACAGTGACATTCAACTTTATATGTTGCTGTGGGTCTTTGTTTCGCTTTCACTACATCAAATCGTTCAGGAGGTCACAACAAAGAGCAATTTCAAACGTTGAATCTGTCACCAGTTGTACCCAAAACGCTTGAAATCGGTTCCACATTCGACCTAGAAACCGTATTTAATTACGTAATAATAAACGATAAAATATTGCTCTAATCTGATAAACTAGTCACGATTACAAAACCACGACAAAGTAATTCATGCATTGATTTCTTATGGTTCATGAAAGGTTCATGAGTGTCATTTGAAGCGACGTATGACATGATGCATACCTGCATACGGAAGTAACAGCACTGGAAGCAAAATACAGTAGACTGTAGGTATTCGTACTGAGTTCACAAAACACATTAGATCGACGTTGGAAAGACTGTGGCAAAGGTATTTCTAAAATATCCAAGAACGGCAGGGTTTGTGATCAATGAACTATGATATGTCAAAAATAATTATGTTTGTGTTTAGTAGTCGTGTTCAGCGTTGCACTGAAAACGTCACGTGACCAACTGGAGTTGACTAAGTTACGCTAGTTTACGGATTCCTGCCAATCCCGTTTTGGGGCCTCAGAGTAAAAAAACACCCATATGAGAGTCAACTTTCAAGTTCCATTACAATAACTGCAGAAAGCCCACAGAATATCTAATGGTATAGGATGTTTCTACTAACATCCTATGCCACATTTGCCTCATTGCCATAAACAGTATGGAAGTAGTGGTATTATTCAACTAGCAAATTAGTGTAAATGTAATATAATGGACAATTAAAAACGAAAAAAAGAGGCATGGCATTATTTTTATGTAAATTTTGCCCCCCCCCCCCCCCCCCCCAAACTTCGTAAAATAGCCCAACTCCAAGAAATCGTAATTTTTACCTGCCATCCTATTGAGATTGAAGACACATGACATAAGTTACCTAAAGATATCTATAATCCAAAACAGGATAGAACAATGTGGGCCATTAAGATTTGTTGGTTTCCTAGCATCATTATTACGTGACACTTTTGCAAAATGATCTTATTTGCATAAACCAAATTTTGACTTGAAAAGCACTGTTAAATCAATTTTTTAGCCTAGCTAATTTTTAAGGTAAAGAAAATGTCTTATCAATGAAAAACCATTGATTCTGGGCAAGTACATATAGGACTACTAATTAACTTACAACAATGGCTACAGCATTCTATTAATGAAAATTATCCTGTTATGTATGTTTCAGGAGTAGAGATGTTTATGATGATACTTTTTTCATGTACCTTCTACCATTGAAATCCTTTTCTGGTAATTTATATAAGACAACATATTGTGTCCATTGTCGTTACTATTGCTTTGCATGTCGATTGACTCAAATAATGTTTTTAGGTCAACACAGCTCAGCAAAATCCATCAACGCCATTAGGGTTAGTGCTTCAACGTCTAATTCAACGGATTTTGTCAGCCAATAAAACAATATAATCATCTTGTCAATATTTAAGACGGGATGATAAACGTGCCTTAATATATTGTCTTCGCATTAGACAGTGAAGTGGTTGAAATTGTTCCAAAGTATACTTATTTACAGGATAGATAGCAAATTAGTGTAAATGTAATATAATGGACAATTAAAAAAATATTTAGTATAATATTATAGAATAGATAATATAGAAATATAACTCAAAGTTTCCGTACTTGTATTTGTTGTCTATATATTAGACACTATGCATTTTCTGGATTATCGATACTTTATCCTGTATATACTGAAACTATCAGCGAGTGGTGGGTATACTTACCTAGGCACAAGAATTTATCCAACGAGCAAGTTTACAATGGAACCTGGCCTCCTGAAAGAGAAGGACCTCCATGCTCTCGTCAGCCTTAGACAACACACCAATATCAGCAGATTGGGTCCCATTTCTTGCAAGTGCACTTTTTTGGCACGATTACCTCTCCAATTTTGACATATGTAACAGTGAAACTTGGGATGTATATGCAAAACCTGACTATAAGGCTTGGGACAGTTCACCAATTGAAAAAAAGAACCGACTAACAGTTCTACAAACGTTACCAAGAAGTAAGAAGCAAGGCATCCAATGTTGCATGTCAGAGCTGAACGTGGAAGATTCCCTGTAATTATAGCGGAGCTCCTAATCGTTCTGAGGGCGAAGCTCCATACCCATAGAATATCTGTCATTTTTCGTGGTCATGGCTAACGGAATGGCTCGCGGGCGCGTGCGTCGTACGACCGTGCGTCGAATTTCATGACATTTTTACATGAAGTAAATTTCCATCAAACAAATGGCGGCGTGGTTAAAGATGGAATTTCAAGGCAATTATCGGGTTTTTGGAAAGACAACACACCTTTTAAACGTCAGACATGGAAAGATCAGATAATAGCCTAAAGAAACTGGACTGCCTATAAAGTGGAATATGCATATCTAAGAGAGGAGACACGAGGACTGCTTTTGCCGTTGCTTTGAACCTCGTTGCGTTGTGAAGTGTGTCAAGTTAGTGTGAAGATTTGAATGTAGAGTTCAGGGACTTTTTTGTTTTCCAGATTGTTTCCCGCGACCGACTCATCACTACTAGTGTAGCAACAAGTCAGCACTTCTCTTAGCTTGCTCAATTTAGCTTCGGGACGTCATTGGAGTGTTTATATATTTGTTGACTGCCTGTGTTTATATATTTGTTGCCTGCCTGTGTTTATAAATCGTTGGCTGCCTGTGTTTATAAGTTGTTGGTTTGTTGACTGCCTGTGTTTATATATTTGTTGGCTGCCTGTGTTTATAAATTGTTTGGCTGCCTGTGTTTATAAATAGTTGGTTTGTTGACTGCCTGTGCTTATAATTTGTTGGCTGCCTGTGTTTATAAAATTGTTGGCTGCCTGTGTTTATAAATAGTTGGTTTGTTGACTGCCTGTGTTTATATATTTGTTGGCTGCCTGTGTTTATAAATTGTTGGCTGCCTGTGTTTATAAATAGTTGGTTTGTTGACTGCCTGTGCTTATAATTTGTTGGCTGCCTGTGTTTATAAATTGTTGGCTGCCTGTGTTTATAAATAGTTGGTTTGTTGACTGCCTGTGTTTATATATTTGTTGGCTGCCTGTGTTTATAAATTGTTGGCTGCCTATGTTTATAAATAGTTGGTTTGTTGACTGCCTGTGTTTATATATTTTTGTTGGCTGCCTGTGTTTATAAATAGTTGTTTTGTTGACTGCCTGTGTTTATAATTTGTTGGCTGACTGTGTTTATAAATAGTTGGTATGTTGACTGCCTGTGTTTACATATTTGTTGACTGCCTGTGTTTATAATTTGTTGGCTGCCTGTGTTTATAATTGTTGGTTTGCTGGCTGCCTGTGTTTATAATTGTTGGTTTGTTGGCTGCCTATGTTTATATATTTATTGGCCTGTTGAGTGCCTGTGTTTATATAGTTATTGAAAGTGGAAGCACTGCTGGTTTAAACACAGCCCTTAGAATTCGTGGTGATCTCCTCGATGACATTAAACCCTACTACGGGCATATCCAGGGAATCTTTAGCAACCAGAAATGGTACTTTGATATCAGGTTGGGAACTCTCTTTAATAAGACTGAAAGTTAGTTCTACCCACCCCTTATAGGGTAAGTCAGTTCCGTTCGCTGCCTTCAAATCAAGCCCATCCATGCCCAGCAATTCTGCTATATCTCGAACATTGCATTCTGGTAGACACTGCTTTATCCAACTGTGTGAAATAATTGACACTTGAGCTCCCGTACCCCAGAGGGCCTCAGTTTCAATCCCATTGAGCAAACACCTCACTGACCATTTTCCGGCCAACAAGACGAACAACCTGCGCATGCTCTCGTGGCGATAAATGGCTCACAAATGTCTGCGCCCTTTCTCTGTCTTCTCGATACTTCTTCTCTGCCAAAGAAGATATGGCCTGACAAAGTAACTTATGCTCCCTCCAATGTTTTTGTTGACATCCGTGGCAACAATATCTCACAGCTTTGCAATTACTACACTGCTTAAAAGGGGTATTACCCTCTTTCTTTCCACAGAACTTGCAGGCATGGGACGTGGCTTCTCCGGCTACACCCTGTCCCGTGGATGCAACCTCCTCTCGTTTCCTGAACCATAACCTTTTCTACATCCCCTTGCAAAGTGTTCATTTGAGCCAAATTTGAAGCAGTGGTCACACCTGTCCACACCGGCCGAATAGCATGCATTACACTGGCGACGCTGAAACCGCGACTGGCCAACTTGCTCATATCGCTGGGTGGTACTTTTCTCTGCTGGGGTCCGGGACTTGTCAAAATCCTCCTTCAGGGAAACAAGGTTGGATTGTACTGGTTCCAATGCTGTAACTGAACTGTTTGGCTTGGTTTCTTTTTTCTGAGATTTGCCACTCTCACTCTGCGATGCTTGACCTAAACGAACCTGGGTGGGGTCACTAGGTGTTGGAGAAGTTTCAACATGGTTAACCCGTAGACCTTTTTTTACCAGCCACACCCATTTTATTCTGGCGTTCCTTCTCTGCGGACATAATCTGATTAATCTTCTCCATGAGTTGTTCATCAGTTACAGCAGCTTTCTCAAGAAGAGGACGCAATTTTGCTCTAACAGCCTCATCCTGTAACCCGGTTTCCAGCACATGGGGGAATAAGGCCCGAACCAAAGATGGCTCGTACTTGATAGGACTATCACTCGCATTTGACACAGATATAACCTGCTGTTAGAAAATTCATGGCCCGGACAAGGGAATCATGTGGGGATTCATTTGTTTCTTGGCGTAAAACAGACAGTTCCTGATACAGTTCAGTTCCTGACTTCTGCTTGAAATGGGCTTTCATGATTTGCCGCAAACGAGTTAAAGATAAATCCGGTATAATTTCCAAGTACGATCTCAGCTGAAGACTAGGACTTACAGGTCGAATCACTGCTTCGATAATCTCACTTTCTTTGTAACCCGCTTTAATCCCTGCATCAATCTGTCGAGCCAGACTTACACATGAAAGCCCATCTTTAAAATTATCTCCCGCCACGACTCCATGAATTTTAAAATCCCGCTTCAACACTTTACTGATATCAACATTTACCTTCGTTTCTTTTCTTCACGGTCACTTGCTGTTTACCCGCACTAGCTTCATCCTCGAGTGGCGGTGGCTTTCCATTCACAAAGGCAACAAGGCCAACCAGCAATGTTTTCTTGTCCTCCCCTTCGTCTAAATCTCGGCTCTGTCCTGGTGTACGGGTGAACAAGGGAATTACCATTGTGTTTCCTTTGTTTGGGAGTCATTGTTTAGCTTTAGTGTATTGTCTGGGTTATTGTACTGGTTCTTGTGTACCGGTACACGAGGACAGAACCTAAATCTCGTTCTATTTTCTCGCGGATGTTCTTTGACAGCTCCAATTTTTGCAAATGTCCCGCCAATTCCACGAGACCATCCAAGCCACAGATCTTTGATTCCAGTTGAAGCTGCAGCTCGTCGATTTCGGCTTCTAATTCCGCGGCCATCTTTGCTTCGCGAAGATAAACAAACTTGATCAACATAGTCCTGGAATCCCTTGCTTCGCAGTCAGAACATTTTCATCAACACGGTCGTCCTGGCGGGATCGCCAAATGTTAGTCCCGGTTCTCCGCTTTATAAATACAAGAATGTAGTTGAAAACAATCCTTGTTCAAGTCACTTTTTTATTTTCTCTTCCGAACCCTCGTGGTCTCTCTATGGCGCAATAGTCACGTGATTACCATACTATGGGGGGTGGGGGGGGGGGGGTGAGGGGGGGGGGATGACCTAAGTACATTTTCGTCATATATATCTACATTTGCGTATGGATTTAACCCACCTACATCTTGATTGCAACTAAAGTTCTCACTCATCAACATCATGATTGTAACTAACATTCTCACTTACTTACATTTCTGACGCACTTAAGATGTATCCAAGATACAATAAGGGCCAACATAGCCTGCGAGCAAGCTCTCTTAAGTTTTCTTGGGGGGTGGGGAGGCGGGGAGAAGAAGGAGAGCTTGCCTGGATGTCTCAGAGTTTTGAATATCCGCGCTCAAAAAATCGACGCGAAATGCTGATTGGTGGAAATTAATTAATTGATGACGTCTTCCCTAGCAAACATGACGCTTTTAGTGTTTATCACTCACTCAGGTATTTTTGGAAGTAAACTTCGGAGGCGCACGTACTAAATATTTTGTTCTGTTCAGCGCTTTGAAAATGCTTTCCAAAGAGACCTCTCTCGAGTCAAACAGTACGGCAGTTCCGGAGAAACAGCTTTTTTCGCCGCAGACATATTACATGTACGTACTTGGAAATATTACACACTGGCTTTCGTAATATGCAAAATTTCCTAACAAACGGGGAGCAAATATTCTAGCTGTCTTGCGCTTTGAAACCCCTTTCGATATAGATGTTTTTCGATTCGATCCGTATACTACTTTTCGAGAAACGAGTTTCGAGCGTGTGAGATCGAATACAAACCATTGTGTTACGTAGAAAATTGAGACGGCCACAAAGTTTCAATTGACCAAATTTTGACAGCTCAAACAGCCGGAAACGGCGGGGTTTTTGAGGGGCGGCATTCAAAATTCTGAGACATCAGTGCAAGCTCTCTTTCGCTCTTTCCCCTTCTCTATCTCCTACTCTCCCAAAACCCCAAGAGAGCTTGTTCGCAGGCTAGGGCCAACAGGGTATCATGGGGACCCTGCTGTACGCCCTGTGAACGCCTAAGTAATCCTTGGATATACTAAATTAGGATGTGAGATAATTGAAAGCATCTATCAATATTGACTCACATCCTAACTAAATTGCAACTAAAATTTAAGTTAAGATTTACTTAAAATCTTACCTTTCAATTCGTTGTACTCTACTAAAGTTACTTGTGCTAGTACCCAAAACATTATTTAAGGGACTGTTTTGAACAAAATATCATGCTGGTGGCACCAACACAATATTACTCTTTGAGGGTTGTTCTGTTCAAAAGTGTTATCATATCGCAATAGTATTGGATATGTGATTTTTGAACAAAATATTTCAAAAAGTGTTATCATATCGCAATAATATTGGAGATGGGATGTAGCGGCAGAAGGTTATGTAGACTACTTTTAGGGAGTGTTTTGAATACAATATCCTTCAAATAATGCTAGCAATATACCAGCACAATATATCTTAGTGTGCTATATATATATGGAGATGAGATTTTGAACAAAATATCCTTCAAATAATGCTGGCGGTACCGGCACAATATATCTTAGTGCACAATACTGTCAAGCTGTGCCGGTATATATACCGCCAATTGTTATACTACTCACGCTTGGTCAACTCTATTACAAGGTTATTTTCATTTATATTCTATGCTTCATTATTGAAAATGTCGCCCGTATTTTGAACATTAACTTCACCCTGACAATTCCTATCAAACTCTGGTATAGTTTTGAAATCGCCTGAAAAGGAATTGATAGTGATGCCACTGGAGGTATTTGGTGTTGTAAATTGAGTTGAGCCGGTTTATGTACGTAATAAAGTCACGAAACTTTCATTGTTAGTAAAGCCCAACAACCCGTGACTAAAACGAAGCTATATATACTGTTATATTACGGTACGAATCCTATAACAGTGATATTCAACTTTATATGTTGCTGTGGTGTTTTGTTTCGCTTTCACTACATCAATCTTTCAGGAGGTCACAACAAAGAGCAATTTCAAACGTGGAATCTGTCACCAGTTGTACCCAAAACGCTTGAAATCGGTTCCACATTCGACCTACAAATCGTATTTAAATACGTGATAATAAACGATAAAATATTGCTCTAACCTTATAAACTAGTCAGGATTACAAAACCACGACAAAGTAATTCATGCATTGATTTCTTATGGTTCATGAAAGGTTCATGAAGCGACGTACGACATGATACATACCTGCATACGGAAGTAACAGCACTGCAAGCAAAATACAGTAGACTGTAGGTATTCGTACTGAATTAACAAGACACATTACATCGACTTTGGAAAGACTGTGGCAAAGGTATTGATAAAATATCTAAGAGCGGCAGGGTTTGCGATCAATGAACTATGATATGTCAAGCCGGAACAACTATGTTTGTGTTTAGTAGTCGTGTTCAGCGTTGCACTGAAAAGGTCACGTGACAAACTCGATTTGAATAAGTCACGCTAGTTTTACGGATTCCTGCGAATCAACCAATTACGGGTTAAATTGAGAAAATCCGCAGTTGAAAGTATCATAGTCCGACCATGACCATGTAAATTTATCAAAACTTTAATTCATGTGTCAAGGCTTAACAGCTGCTGAGTTATGGCTTTTTCAAATTTCAGTAAGACATTTGCCTGGAGAAAGACAAGCCTGCCTTTCGAGCTTTCAGGTTTATGGGAATATTAAGCTGTCCATAACTCGTCAGTAAATTATAATTTGTAATGGAAATGTTCAACCGCCTCCTGGTTAGCTCATTTGGTTGGGCACCAGACTGCAGAGCGGGTTCGAATCCCGGCCGGACCACCAACCAGGGGCCGGATTCAAGAAGCCGTCCTAAGTTATGAGGTATCCTAAGTATTGTTTCCCAACAATAGGCTATTGTTACTGAAGAAACAATACTTGGGAGACATGTTAGTTTAGGAGGGTTTTGTGAATCCGGGCAAGGATCGTAAAATAACTGATAAGATAATGCTAGCCTGCGAGCAGGCTCTCATTCGCGCGATGAGCGCGGAGCGCGATCGTGATCCTTAGTATTGCGTGATGTTCGAGCGCGGAGCGCGAGGGAGTGGGCGATGAAATGGGAGCCTGCACGCGAGGCCAGGTTTCTCGAATGTCCTGCGTTCGTCCACGAACGCAGTATTCTGATTGGTCCAAAATGACAGATCCAATTATTGTGACAAAAACCAGGGCAAACAAGGGCAACGGAGAAAATAGTCGGTTCAGTTATTGTTTTGTTCAAGAGTGTTTCGCAAGCTTTTGATTAGACTTTCTCAAAGTCCGTTTTTCGCGTTTTGGTGATCGACTTGTGGCAAGTCTAGCTTTTGATCAATTCTGAACCTGCGTTTATACAGCTCAAGAGCAGTAAATTGTGTTATTGAATAGCCTACGAGCAAGCTCTTTTGGCGTTTTTTGGGGGAAAAGAGAAAGAGCGGGGGAAAGAGAGCTTGCACTAATGTCTCAGAATTTTGAATGCCGCCCCCAAAACCCCCCGCCGTTTCCAGCTTTTGAGCTGTCAAAATTTGGTCAATTGAAACTTCGTGGTCGTCTCAATTTTCTACGTAACGCAATGCCTTGTATTAGATCTCACACGCTCGAAAGTCGTTTCTCGAAAAGTACAAACGGGTCGAATCGAAAAACATCTCTATCGATAGGGGTTTCAAAGCGCAGGACAGCTAGAATATTTGTTCCCCGTTTGTTAGAAATTCCGCTCTGAAATTTCAGTTGCAAGAATTTGCATATTTAATTACAAAAGCCAGTGTGTAGTATTTCCCAGTATGCTACGAAAAATGTTGTTTCTCCGGAACTACCGTACCATTTGACTCGAGAGAGGTCTCTTTGGAAAGCATTTTCAAAGCGCTGAACAGAAAAAATATTTAGTACATGCCCCTTCGAAGTTTACTTCCAACAATACCTGAACTAATTTTTCTGCATGAGTGATAAACACTAAAGCGTCATGTTTGCTAAGAAGACGTCATCAATTAATTAATTTCCACCAATCAGCATTTCGCGTCGATTTTTTGAGCGCAGATATTCAAAACTCTGAGACATCGTTGCAAGCTCTCTTTCACTTTCCCGCCTCCCCGCCCCCACCCCCCCAAAAAACCCCAGAGAGCTTGCTCGCAGGCTAGTTATTGAAGGGAAATATGTTTTCGCTTTAATGCCGACTGGTTACAGGCAAAGCTGAACTGACCTGAACTGTTCTCACTCGAAGAAAGGCAATCAAACACTGTAGTGTTAGATAACATTATTTGACCATTGACCCTGAAGCAACGCCAAGTTAAGAACTTTACTTTTCGCCGGTTTGTAACTTGTGCCTTCGCCGCTCCCGGAGGGCGCCGTGAACCCAAGCGAGATCGAGAGCTTGCTCGCAGGCTAGAAGATCACTGGTCATCACTCGCATTCTATGTTTAGTCTATGTTCTGCGATCGTGCATTCCACATATGTTTATTTTACCTAACTGAAAACATTACACGGACGTTTGTTTACAAAATATGACAAGCGATTTACTTTCAAGTGAACTATACTTTGGAAACCCTACTTCTTGACGGTTCCGGCGTTTGGGAAATAAAGCATTAGTTGTCCTCCCACTCTGTTTGTTCGTGACACTTTCCTGTTGGAAAGCATTTGATCCTGTTGATCTGATGTCGCCGACAGAAGTTTGCATTTGGCTCTTGTTTCGCTCAGTAATACTGCCATTTTCCACCTTCGCTATATCACAGCGTTGAGTTTTCATCATCACAAGTTCCTGATTTTGTGACACGGGTTTATACAATCACGCTCTGACAAACTCTCTCGCACATCGCCGGCCAACACATCATCACGGCTGCCGTTGCAGAAACAAAGACTCGATCCGCACTTACAACAATCGCTAGCTGTGTTCACCGTTTTCTTTCCGCGCTACCCTACGAGCAGGCTATCTTGTACCTTCACCGCTCGCGCAAAACCGCCGTCTATGAAAATATCTGGTCCGAAAATAATTCCATGTGTAATGTTTGTTTACATTTTCCTCCAATCCTATTGGTTGGTTATTTGACAAATGAAGCGTGATGAGTTGTCACCAAGTTGACACCTCGCTAGGGGCGGCATTCAAGAAACCGGGCCTCGCGTGCAGGCTCTCATTTCATCGCCCACTCCCTCGCGCTCCGCGCTCGAACGTCACGCAATACTAAGGATCACGATCGCGCTCCGCGCTCATCGCGCAAATGAGAGCCTGCTCGCAGGCTAAGATAATGCTGGCTGTGTTCAACACCTTGTCTTAGTTCAGATGATCGCGTCACTGGGCGATGACGTTAAGCCGTTGGCCTAGTCTCCTTCATCCTACATATCAATTCGAAGGGGACGTAAGAGAACCCACGACACTGGTCGAAAAGAGTAGGGCACGAAGTTCCCAGTTTCGTGGTCAGGCCTGTAATGCTATATCAGTGTGTTGTCCGTTTGTGGGTGGATTTCAATCCACCGTACCGAAAAAGATGGCGACTGGTACATTTACCTTGCAACTCCTAGCGCACGAAAACCCCCAAAACGCTCATAAAAACGCACAAAAAAGTTTTAAAAAGTGCACAATTTTGTTAGTACAGGGACGAATTTCGCAAAAAGTATGGCTTTCTATGTGCCTATTAGCCGCCATCTTTTCCCGTACGGTGGATTGGGACGCATGGCCTATTTATTCTCCCTGTCACGACATTTGGCCTGTGGCGAAATCATTAAAAATTAAAAAAATGCATAGGTACCTTTATTAAATAATCTTAAACTTCAAATGTAGAAAAAGAATGGCAGCCGTTTATGAAAGCATCTATTCGCCAACCATAAGCATCACTGACTAACTATTGACCGAGCAATGTCGTGAGCATTTGTGAGCGCAGTCGTGCGGAAGCGGCGCGAGCACGAAAGTGCAGGGGGAAAGACGAGCCGATAGAGCGGCTCTCGCCGCTTCCTGAGTGCTTTATAACAGAACAAAGCACAGTTGAGCATTCGTGAGCTCTCGTGCTTTGTACTACGCATTCAGTCATCATAGTCATCATCGTCGTCGTCGACGTCATCATTATCATCATCATGGTCATTGCCAAGGTCAATGTTGTCGTCGTCGGTCGTCATCACCGTCGCTCATCGCGCCAGTAGGTGCACAAGGTCAGCAGCAATAGCTGATTTTACTGTTCAACAATAAGCTGGAAACAGGCATAAACAACGAGAAATAAATAATAAATTCATTGCCTCTGACGTTGTCTCACTGCTTGTGTGTAAACGTCAGTAATCAACCACAGATCACAGTAGATCTGATCAGTAGATCTAATGATACTCCTGGGATCAAACCATTTACTAAATAACGTCACTTTCTGCCGATTTTATTGTTTGTTTTCCTGGTATGTTCTGAAGGGAATGTCGAAGTGGGCTACGATCCATTTACCTCTACTTCGATCAAGATTTTGTTCAAAACCTTTGTCTGCCCACATTCCACTAGTTTTGGAAAAGCAACAGGATAAAGTATAATATCGAAATATAACTCAAAGTTTCCGTACTTGTATTTGTTGTCTAAATATTAGACACATTATGTACCTTCTGGATTATCAGAGATACTTTATCCTGTATCAGCGAAACTATCAGCGAGTAATGGGTATACTTATCTAGGCACAATAATTTCTCCAACGAGAAAGTTTACAAAAGAACATGACCACCTGAAAGAGAAGGACCTTCATGCTCTCTTCAGCCTTAGAAAACACACAAATATCAGCAGATTGGGTCCATTTCATGAACGTGAACGTGGAAGATTCCCTCTAATTAAAGCTATTAATCAGAAATTCCTTAATTATACATTGTATCTTCAAAGTAAAGACAACGAGTCCGTCTGCTATACTGCTATAAAACATATATTTTATTTAATGTCGACAGATCTTCATTCCTAAAAATAAAAAAAATCACTTCTATTCTAGACTAATGAAAATTAACGAATTCTATAGTTTGTTTGATTTTGACCCGCATTACTAAGATGACGCTAAGATCAAACACTACTACGTTTAATGAGACAAAAATATATATAGATGTTATTGAACTAGCGTGAGGTCCGTATTGGGAAAATATTGGTCGAGTTCTTTTTTTGCAAGTTTATGGACCGAGCCGAAGGCGAGGTCCATAAACTTGCAAAAAAAGAACGAGACCAATATTTCCCAATACGGACTGAGCAAGCTAGTTCAATAAAGTTTTTATTATAATGGCTTTTTTAAAAACTTGCTGATAAATTAATGCAACCATTCTCGGCTAACGCGCGCGCGCCAAAGCTAAGCATAGTCTTGCATTTTTCAGGCCACTTTGCGAAAAGTTTAACCCAAATTGTCCGCCAGACACGAGGAAACATGTTTCTACTTAATAGAAAACAATTTTGCAAAATACGGTCCGTATGACAAAAATATCGGTCCGTATTGCAAAATACGGACCGCTCAGGGAACCAATCAGAATGTTCCTTTTCGTCGTGGACCAGTTTGCCATATAATAAATCATATTATTGGCAACATACTTTTCAGCACTCTAAGAAGCTAGAATTTCATAACACATTTAATTCATATACACCTTCTTATTATTTAGATTCTACAAGGAGGGTGAATGGGAGGAAAGCCTAAGTAAAATTTCGAATAGGCAATCACAAACTAAGGATAGCAGCCCTAGAGATAATACGGTATACAGTAAATGTACACCTATGTTCACGGTGAATAAAAAATTAAGCCAAATACTTGGGGTAAAACTTCGTTCCTGGCATTCACAACGCAACCTTAAAAAAACAGGTATTATTTGACGGGTACTTCCTGTTTGGTTTTCACTCGTAAGCGAAAGACATATAACAATTATCATTGGCTAAAATAATATCCCAACTGGTTTCCTCACGATCAATCACCTATCAAGTCTCAGAATGTATAAAATGACATACACATAAACTATCTACCCTAAAATTACCGCGCATGTAACTAAAAAAGCTAATAATGTTTAAGAAACTATATCTTAGAGCAGCGAATAACCGTTTCTCAGAGGTCTAAATGAATTCAAACAACTTTATATTCTTCTAATTTTAGCGTGATTCTTTTTATCTTTGAGAATCTTTTTAGAATACCAATTGTTAATGTTCGTAAGGGTTTTCATGGTTATAAAGCACAAAAAGGTAACTGCAAATATAAGATTATAATGTAGCATCAATAACAATGTTACTCGGGATTTCAGTTGCTGTAGCTTTGTTGGCAATCAAAAGCAAGCAAAATTCTTTATAACAATAAACGTCTTTATTACAAAGCCAGCTGGTTCACTAGTTATTCAGCCGTAAGATCTTCCACGTTGGCGTACAAACTGTTGTCATACTGCTCGAGGTTGACGTACGTCTGTAACAGGAAAGAAGTTCGTGATTAATTAGCTGTCGCCGGTTTTAAAGTGAACTTACAACTTGCAGCTGTGTGTCACGTGACTTACCTTCAACTAAACTAATGCTATGACATATTTGAAACAATGGCTGTTAAAATGCTTGAATACTCAAACTGCATGTATTGTATTCAACTTCGTGTGTACTCAACATAAATTTCATGTTATAAAAGTACGCTAATTATTATAATTTTATTTACCTTGTGGTTTCTCTCCATTTCTTTCATCTTGTCTTTTAGTTTGGCAAATGTTGGTCGACCACTTGGGTTTTCTTCCCAACATTTTAGCATAATCTGGTATCTAATAAATAAAAATTATTTGAACAAATAATTAAACCAGCTAAAAGAATCTAGGATAATGTAAGTTAGATATTTTAGTACATAAAATGGTAATTATTGTGTTGTTGCCATCAATGAGTCATAATCATTACTTGACGAGTCCCTTCCCCGTCCATTGCCCCAAGTGTCCCACCCTCCTAATAAAAGAGGCAGTTACTTCAAGTTAATGAGTGTACCGTGTTTCCTTTAGCTCGCGGATGGCGAATTGGAGGAAATTGGGTTGTTATTTTTAGATAATTACAGTTGAATCCTGATAACTCGAACACTCGAAGCTCTTACCAACTCGAACCAAAATTGGTATCCCTGGGTTTGCTTCATACATTTACGGTAGTTTTAGTCTCGATGACTCGAACCCTTGATAACTCGAACCTCCCGCTAACTCGAAGTAAATTCGTTTTCCCTTCAGTTAATTTTCTTACTAATAACCATATTTCGCGAAGTGTAATTGACTCAAAACATTCTCCAGAACAGTGTTCCATAGCCAATTGGGATCACGTTCATTGTGTGAAGAGTAGAAATCCGGTACATTAGAACATAAAAATGTGTATTAAAACAGTTGTCTTTTATCATACTTAATAGAGGAAAATAGTTATGAAGCCCGGCAAAGTTCATTGTTATATGTTTTTGTTCGCTATTCTCATTCGTGAAAAAGCCACGTCATGACTTTTCACGCGATCAGATAGGCTGTATAAGTCCCCAGGGAGATTCCCAGGACCTTTTATACGCCCCTCGCATGTAAATCGCTCATTTCTCGCATGTTTACTCGAATAAACGGTTTCTACAAGTTTCTTTTACCGACTCGGCAGCGTCGCTGAAGCCCATGGTCCACGTTCCAACAACTCTAGCAGCTATCAGTCCTTCCGGATTATCCTAACCAGCGCTAGTACCGCCTGTCGAGGTATTCACATTCTCTTGTTTTGCTCATACTTTTATGTAGCGGAATGTGTTTTAGCTATGTACGTTGGCGCTCCCGGGCGTCTGTGCAACGTAAAAGAGAATGAAATTACGTTGGCGCCTCATGGCGTCTGTGCAACGTAAAGAGAATGAAATTACGTTGTCGCTTGTGCAACATACAGTGTTTTACAGAGGAGTTGTGTTCATGCTTGATTTTACGTTAGCGCTTTGTCGCTTGTGCAACGTACAGTGTTTTACAGAGAAGTTGTGTTCATGTCTGATTTTACGTTGGCGCTTTGTCGCTTGTGCAACGTACAGTGTTTTACAGAGAAGCTGTGTTCATGCTTGATTTTACGTTGGCGCTTTGTTGCTTGTGCAACGTACAGTGTTTTACGGAGAAGTCGTGTTCATGCTTGATTTTACGTTAGCGCTTTGTCGCTTGTGTAACGTACAGTGTTTTACAGAGAAGTTGTGTTCATGCTTGATTTTACGTTGGCGCTTTGTCGCTTGTGTAACGTACAGTGTTTTGCAGAGAAGTTGTGTTCATGCTTGATTTTACGTTGGCGCTTTGTCGCTTGTGTAACGTACAGTGTTTTACAGAGAAGTCGTGTTCATGCTTGATTTTTCGTTGTCGCTTGTGCAACGTCCAGTGTTTAGGTGTGATTTTTACGTTTAAGTGTCGTTTTCATTTTTACGGCGTCATTGCAGATTATTTTTACGGTTTGCATGTGCTTATTAATTTCTCCTTGCTTTTACGTTGGCGTTTTTATCAGCAATGTACTTTGTATCTTGCGGTCTGTACGCGTCTTGGGCTTTGCCGTTTTGCATCGTACAAATTTGTTTATTTCACTGCTTTATTTTCGTTGCTGTTTTGTCACTTTAGCAACGTGCAATTATATACGAATAGGGTGTGAATTCCTGCTTGTTTTTACGTGTTACGTTTTTAGGTGTGTATGTTTCAGGTTCCTTTTTACGTTGGCGTTTTTTGTCGCTTCAGCAACAAGTGGTACTTATATTTTCTGTCTAATTTAGCGGGGCTTTGGTGTTTTTATTCACTCTTGTGGCTTATGCTTTTTCCAACTTTGCGATGTTTTTTGTGTGGCAGGCAAATAGTTTTTATTTACGACTCGGTGCCTAGTCGTTACATTGCGTCTCGTGGGTAATTTTTATGCTAATCATCATATTTTTGCTGCATTTAAGTGTTATGCTTTGCCGCTTTGTGACCTTTGTGGTTGCACTCCTCTCCCCGTGTTCACAAGTCATCGCTAGCTATTAGCATTTATTTTATTTTCTTGTTTTGCATTATTTGGGCGTTATTTTTTATTTATTTATATTTTTTCGTTTGCGTTTTCCCCAGTTTTCTGTTCTCTATTTTTGTCTTGTTTTTTCTTTGTCTTTCTTTCCTTTTCCTTCTCCACTTCCGAGTCGTGTCCAGGGGGTATTCTAAACAAAACCCTCTTCCAGTCTTCGGACGGATTCCTGGCTCGACTCGGCTGTGGGGTTTATCTCCCTCTCCTTTTTTGCGCTTTATGTTTCATTTTATATTATTTATTTTACTATTTATTCTTGCATTACTAGTTTACGGCCGTGTATATTTTAGCTCAATACATTTTAGTAGCTTTTAGTGTGTATTATGGCCTTTATATTGTGGCAGGAGTGGATTATCTTTATTAATGTGTATCTTAAAAGACAAACCCCACAGCTGGGTCGGGATACTCCCGTCTATGTAATGTGTCCTTTTTGCGTTCCCTGGGCCACACATCTCCCATTTACTTTCCACCCACTCCGGAACTTTAAAATGTTTTCCGCCTAGCTTTTTCGTTACGCCACCTGCCACTTTAGGTTGGGATGGAATGAAGTAAGGACAGAGGGCTGACAGCTGGCGTTCATTACTTTGACCTACACTCTGTGTTGCGCTTTTGATATCTGAGTTTCATTCTGTGTTCCTCACCTAGGGTTTGGTTTTTTCTGAGTTTTGGGGGGGAAATAGGATATAACACCATCGGGAGCGGCACAAACTATCCGTCTTAGTGAGGTGTCCGCTTATGGAGACTTTATATACAGTAACATGACTGAAAATCGAGCGCAGGGACCAGCACCAAGTGTCCGTCTTACATAGGTGTCCGTTAAGAGAGAGTTTACTGTAGCTGCTGTATTGGAATTTTAATTAAGTTCTCCAAATATCGTTTCTCGTTTGTCATCCGTAGTCGAGGAGCCTATCCGGCGAGGGCAAAATGTTTCACCCATATCTTATCCGTCATAAGGCATAGAGTGGCTGTTACGCGAAAGTGAATTTATTACTATTCTCATTCGCGAAAAAGCCACGTCATGACTTTTCACGCGATCAGATAACCACGTGCTCGCGCATATAACACCCCATTGGCTGTATAAGTCCTTAGGGAGATTCCCAGGACCTTTTATACGCCCTCGCATGTAAATCACTCATTTCTCGCAAGTCTACTCGAATAAACGGTTTCTACAAGTTTCCCCACCCACCTCCCCTTCAGCGACGCTAATTCCTTATTCTTCGGCTCACTCTACGCCTTATCAAAATTTTTCACCCATATCTTATCCGTCATAAGGCATAGAGTGGCTGTTACGCGAATGTGAATTTATTACTGTTTTGGCCTTGACCGTGCACAAAACCTGACAAAATACAATAGTTGGTTACGGCTTACGTCTGTTCAAGCAACTAACCAATAGAAACGTTGCGATTACGTAATTCAAACATCTCAAAACAATGATTGTGCACGGTCATGGACCTTCCAACATAAATATTGGCCTCTTTGTTTGCTGCTTTGAAGTTTGCCGGGCTTCATAACCATTTCCCTCAATTAACAATGTATTAAAACTGACTTAGAAGTTTAACTGACGTTTAGAGCGTTAGCCCTTTGTCAGGACAAAATAGCACTATAATGTAACGCTATCCCCTAATTTCCATTCATTTGAGGCCATCTCCCGGAAATAAGGCGAAGCATGCAAGCGCACAACCTGGGAAAGCTAGGCAGGATTCCCAAAAAACCCGTAGTATAAAGGGAATCAATATGACCGCCTTGAAAACGCTATATCAAGTTGAACAAGATGTTCTTTGGAGTGGTTTTCGTTCTATTTATCCATATATCATTATTTAATATTATTGTTCTTGAGAATGAATAAAGCAGAATAATCATAACAGATTAAACGAGCTTAAAGGAAATCTGTAAAAGTTTTAAAAATAAATATAATGAAGTCGAGTAGAAATCATAGAATAGCAACAAAATGTATTTACAGTTTGTTGTCCACATGTTTTGGTTTTGGCATTCTGAATCCTTCTTGAAGTTTCCTGGCGATTTGTCGAGCGTTAATTCCCGGATATGGAGATCCACCTTGATGAGATAAAGTGACGTTTTTATATATCGTATAAATAGATTACAAAAACAACAACAACAACAACAATAACTCCTTTTGGTGTGACGATATGGATTCGTTTTTGTTCGCAAACTTCTAAAAACGAAGCTCAAAGAAAACCGCGAGCTTGAAGGAACAGAATGTGTTCAAGGACAAGTATCAGAGAACAATTTTAAAGCTTAAATTAGGTTATTTCGTTGATTATCCTTGAAATGCTTTATATACACGAAACATGTTATGTTGAAACTCACAATTTCATGTTAACTAGGAGGCCCTGCCCGTTGAGGGGGTTGGGGTTGCATGTCGATTGACTGAGGTTCAAAATATTCCGTGTTGCTGTTGGCATCACTACTTCACGTCGCTGTCGGGAATTGAAAGAATGTCGTTTGTCCTTTTCTAAATCGAGAAAGTAGCATTGGTAAAGGCCAATCAACGCCAAAGTAGTGCTATCTTTTGTCATTAAAATATGAAAGTAACATATAATGTGACCGGAAATATTTAATGGACTATGAACCTGAATTAAAAGTCAACCTACCGATGGTGAGAATCTCGTACAGTAGGACACCATAGCTCCAACTGTGGGAAAAGAAATGACGTAATAAGTTGTATTAATGTGGGCTGACATTGATCCAGACACAACTATTAACTTATCGAACAATGCTCCCTTGTACAGAGCATTACAAATATTACACATGTCAATTCCTGAGTGATATTTATAACCACTATTTAATACAAGTAAATAGCTTTCAACTCCTTTTTCTTTTTCTTTCTTGGTTACAGAAATTAGTGTACCTGGAATTCATAAATATATGGGTTATTTTTTAACCGTAAATTACTTACACGTCACTTTGTGTTGTGTATGTTCCGTATAACAACGCTTCATAAGCAGTCCACTTGACAGGCAGACGACCCTTCTCAAGAAAAAAAAGTAAGAAATGGAAAGTAAAAATATATATTAATAATAATAATTCTATGGACGATAATAACGAGATTGAAACTCCATTAAAATTCTCACCCGACTTTGTTTGGTGTAAATATCGTCCTGGTGAACATTCCTCGCCATCCCAAAATCTGTCACCTTACACTTCTCTCCTTCACCAACAAGAACATTTCTGGCCGCCAAGTCACGATGGATTATCTAAAGAAAAGTTTTATATTTTTATGCATTTCCTCAAAACGACACTGTACAGCCCTTTTTCAAGATCTTTTTCAATATTACATAGGGATTACTGAATCTCTTAAAATAAATAAAAAACGATTATTGGAGTAGCACGTTTCGCTTCTATATTTTTAAAGACACCCAAAAGACCTTTGCAAAAAGTAAGCATTTTCGGGATAAAACAAAAAACATAAACTTCTCAGTACCAAACCTTTCTCGAAGACAAATAAAACATTCCATCAGCGACCTGCCAAGCGAACCTCATCAACTGTTCCGCAGTCAGATTGGTTTGCGGTTTCACATCCGGGTCTTTAAAGTATGAGTCGTTGAGTCCTCGGCTCTTTCTCAAGTATCCCAGCAGGTCACCGAACGGCACATACTCAATAAGGACAAGCAGGGGATCTACGAAAGAAATGAAAACGTGAGAAAAATACATAAGCACTAAGGTGCTCAAAATAGTGAGATAGAAAGTTGGGAAACTGTTGAAGTTTGGAAAAGCAGCTATTTCATTATAGCCATATTGACTGGTATATGTATAATTAACAATTATCCTGCGAAATCGCGCGGAATATAGCGCTTGATGGCCGAGCTGGCTAAAATCAGACGATATTCCACAAGATTGAGCGGCATAACGTTTTTATTATTCAAAAAATTATCTACAAGTATCAAAATACAAAATACTTAATAATATCCGAAAAGTCCTCTCAAATTCAGCAGCTCTTTCCAAGATGTCGGACGAATCTTATTGAGCGCACTTCCAAGCATGGAATGTATATACAGGTTACGGCCTCCTGACCGTATATGGGCATTGGAAAACTTTGTTGAATAATAGTATGTTATTGTGTTCTTATAATTATTAAGTGTGCATATCCTCTACCAGATTTTGTGACGCATTTTATTCTTTGTTTTCATCTGATCTGACTCATCTCATCATAAAAACTCCAAAATCTAAACTCGTCTGTTAATTCTACAAAGCTATTATTTTCTACTAGTATTCTATTAAAATCTTTTTATTTTCTATTATTTAAAAAATAATCTATATGGAAAGTTTGGTATCAAAACCCGAGTGACATCCTCGGAGACCCAGGGGCAGTTAGTGGGGGCGAGCGAACGAGAATAGTTCTCTCCTACTTTTCTTTGTCGATTTTTTTCGCTCGCCCCCACTAACTCCCCTGGGTCTTCGAGGATGCCCGAGTGACTGGGAGTGCTATCGTCTCGTGCGCAATAATATGGAAACATTTTAAGAAGCTGTGTTCGGAAAAATATGCCAATAAAAGAGGTTTTGGCGAACAATAAAGCTTCATGTTAACTCGCGCAAGAATGTAAACAATAGCAGTATTACATTACAGTCAACTCTCTCTTAACGGACACCTCTGTAAGATGGACACCTCCATAAGACGGACACCTGGTGTTGGTCCATGCGCGGTCTTTTTCAGTCATTTTATTGTATCTAAACTCTCTATAAGCCGGAAACCTCTCTAAGACGGACAGTTAATGCCGGTCCCGATGGTGTTCGTCTTAGAGAGAGTTGACTGTAATTAAAACTCACTCACTCAATCCTCTTCGTGCGCACATAAGGCTCACCAGGAATTACATTAAAGGAGTGTTAGAAAATCATCAGGAATCAGGAATCCACAAGAAGTGGCCAAAACACGAAATGAATTTTTCACCAGCAGCACTCAAAATACCAAAGAACTGAATCGAAATGATCATCGAGCATCGAAATGTTCTAGAAGTCCTCCAAATTCAGCAGCGCTTATAACAAGAGCTTTCTGACCTTATAATAATTATATAGCCAATAATTTGTTAAATAATATTGTTGTTATTGTATTTTTATAATTATGAAGTATGCATTTCCTTTACTAGATTTTGTAACGCATTCTAATAGATTAATCACAAGAGGACGATGCTTCAGTTTCATGAATACATGTGGTATTATTTAATCAGTATTTCCTTTACCTGTCTCAGTAACACATCCTACCAGCTTGATCACGTGTGGATGCGGTTTCATTTTCTTCATCAACTCAACTTCTGACAATAGGTCCTTCCTGTCTGAATCCGGGGCATTCGCTAGAAAATTAAAAACATAAAAAAATAAAAATGTATTGCTTCATTCTCAATCATTTCAATAGTTTCAGTTATTCCTAATCGCACCTTTCAACATTTTGACAGCAACCGTGATGTATTCCTCGTTACCACTTATGTTCCACGCTGTTGCTTTGGCAACTTGAGAAAATGCTCCTTTACCAATTACTTTAAGGATTTCGACCTGCTCTCGATTAATTTCCCAGCTTCGCGTTGAGGGATGAAGGGGCATGTAGTCTCCAGTGCTAGGGATTGCATAAGTTGTAGATTCACCAGACGGAACCGTGCTGGAGGACTGTTTTTCGGTTTCCACAGGCATTGGATTCTAGTGTGGAAAAACAAGATGTATAAACTTTTCTACTTTTCGTAAAGAAGTCATATTTCTCTTTTCGCCTCATTGTAACCCGAAGTATTGAACTATGGAACAACCTTGGAAGCAACATCTCCATTTGTATCAGTATAAACTGTCTCCTATACGCTGTGCACGTGTTTTTACTTACCAAGGCAACAAGCTCTCCGCCGCATCCTGTGCATGTATTCCTTCTGAAATAAAGCAGGATTATTTTCACTATGTTTTATAATTTTGAATTTCAATTAATCTATATTACTAACGAACTATAATCTTTTCTGTGCGCATCATTTATAGTTGCACGGGTCACGTTAAAACAATGTAAGAACAATAATGTGATATTTGTCTATAACATATAACTGAGTAAAGCAAAGTGTCGTAGAGGCGCCAGGATGGCGTTTGCAAGGAAAAGACTGCTTTACTGCCCAAAACGCGATTATTGCAAGTATTTATCTGAAAATGAATAAAACCCTTAGAAGCACTTTGTAGCAAAAGTAAAGAAGAGACCATTTTAAGAAAGAGAATGATACTTCAAAGTTTGGAAAAACTGTTTTGGATTAAATGCACAAAGCTTTTAAGCCTAACTAAAGAGTTGAAAAATTGCTTTAAAAACATCAGCAACCAAAACATTACGTAATGAGAAGAAACAAATAAACAAACAAACAAGCAAACAAACAAAAAAAGAAGTACAAGTTTGACATGCTCACTTTTAATTTGGTTTAATTAATTACACGGTTTCCAAACCTAGACCGTTCTATTTCTGAACTAATTATACAGTCGACATGTAATTAAGGACGTTGACGTCCTTAATGTTAATTGTACCGTCTTACCATTTCCCCATGAAGTAAGTCCATTTATAGATTATTGAAGTTTACTCACCGATTTGTTTTTGATATCACTGAAATGGGAAAAAATGAAAAAAATAAGTGTCATGTAAGCACTCTGACCACGATTCCAACATTTCAAATGAAATATATGAACTTCAATGAAATTCCTCAAATGTTGGGATAATTGTGAAATGAACATTATAAAGTAGAGGAAAGGCTAATTTTTTTGTCATTTCGATATTTTTTCCAACGACGGTGGATCACAGGAAGGCCCGATACGTAGCCCCTATGAAGATTTCTTCAATCTGGACGCACCAAGTGTGACCACATTTTTAGGCCGACGTAACTTGTGCATAGTAAAAACGGAAAAGAAAGAAGCCTAAGCCCAGTCCACAAAACACAATTCCATATAAAGCTGCCAATATCAACTTAACAAAACGTAACCCTTTTGCACTTCGAACTGAAAAGCGTTAGAATATCGCTTTCAGCAGTGATTGCAGATTCTTATAAAATTATGTTCATGTATAGCTTAAATATATTCCAGTTATTATATTAAAAAAACTTCATTAACGTGTTAACTTGGTCTTGCATTTCTGCTGAATTGGGGACTCTATTTACAACAAGAATAAATTATGATGTAAAAAATATTAATTTGAAAAGCAAACATCAACTCTGAGTATATCAAGCAAATTTAAAGATGCATTCTTTGAGTGAATGTCACTTACCTGAACGCCTACGCATTTTCCAGATGACGACACCCAGAATAAGATTAATTATCAGCGAAAGGATGATAAGACTGGCGTAAACAGCGTGAAGAATACGCTTTTCTTTGTCACAAGAAGAACCTGAAATGTGCGAGGAAAAATCAGTCACTGAACATGCGTTGTTGAAACACAAAGGGCTCGTCCCTGATATGACATCTCTTCTCACAATAATAAACAACAAACAAAACAAGGTTATATCTATGCGAAGTGAATATGTACTTCTCAAACTCATTGATTACCCAACAGAGAAGATAATCTAAGGATTCTCCGTGCCCCTTGATAATTATATTAATAGTTTCTCGCCACGATGTGAAAGTTATTTTTCTGATTTCCTTCTGGTCGAGGCTCCGACATCACGCTAGGCGAATTAACCAATCACGTAACGCTCTTAAAATAGCTCAGCTACGGACTGAGACCCATTGAAATGTTTCTCTTAGATCATCCTCTCTTGTTATCCATGCTAATATAACATACCTGTTGCGCTGTGCGAATGTTGATCTCCACCATCGATATCTATGAAAGAGAGATCGGTGAGAAGCGAAATATTTGTTGTGAGTTTGTCTTCTTTACTCGTTTATCATTTGATAGTTTCAGTAGGAGATCCACCTTGAAGTTAATGAAGTAGTATAGGTAATAGCATGAGCTGCAGTGATATTTGGTAATAATACCGCGAATAATATTTCAAAATTTTACACGAAAATATCACGAGCCGCTTATTATTTCTTTATAATACATAGAGGATATTACACGGCGGCGCGAAGATATGAATTTTATTTTCGAGTGGTAAAAACAATATTTTACGAATGAGCGCAGCGAATGAGTAAAATATTGTTTTTACCACGAGAAAATAAAATTCATATCTTCAAGCCACCGTGTAATTTTCTTTTTATTATATAGACAAACCACAAAAGCACAAACTTTATCGCGAACTCTTGCAACTCGATGGCTGGACTTTCTTGAATTTCTCTCCTTTCGTCTTCACTTTCAAGGAACTCCTTGAATAATTTTAAGTCATATGAAGTTTTCTTCTTCGTTTTAGCATTTTCCTACCGTCCTCAGTGAACGATTTCCGTGTCAGCTTCAAGTGAATTCACGAATCTATCGCTCGCCATTTTTCAACCGGCGTTTGGCAGCTTTGCACAAAAAGCCATGCAAAAGCGGGAAATTACGTCATCGATATCCTCACTAGTGAGGATATGGAAAATACGCCACTCGGGTCCCGGATGTAGTTTCGTATGAATTTTACGAGTGGTCTATTTTCCAGTAAAACACTCGTGTCTATATAATAAAAATATATATCCTGTATCAGTAGCTGACTACGGCGATCGTAGCTGATTCACAGATGTCGTTGAAGCTTTGAATTCGTTTTGAAACGTTTAAACAAAGGAGTGCTTTGTTCTGCTCGGTTACACCAAACAAAAGGTTTTGTTTTCAATGTTCGTAGTTTTTTTAGTTTTTAGTAAACTTTGACAGATAATCTCATTGAAATGCCCAGAAATATCCACCACCTTTTTTTTAGCAACTTGCCATATTTTGACACTGTAATTTCTACATGTAGGTATTTCAGTATAAATACAGCTCGATCTGACCAATCACTTTTCAGAAAGTTCTTAGGGGGTGATTACATGGCGAATTTCAGCCCGGGCTGAAATCTCAGCCCGGTTAGGGGGCTGGAATTTTGTTGCGACTGTACATGACGAAGTTCAGCCCGGGCTGAAATTTCAGCCCGGACACCAAATTTGAAATTGCGCGGGAAGAGTCATCAGAGAATCAAGGGGGCGATTTGAATAACCTATAACTTATTTACATTTCGGCATAAAAAACCCCAAAAGGATCCATTCTCATTCAATGTCATGCAAATAAGTTACCGGGTATTCCACTGGAACCTTCTTTCCTTTGCTGTTGCCATCTTGTTTAAAAACACAGGAGCGATTTTACAATAACCGGCAACTTATTTACATACCATACCGGCTGCACGTGTGTATAAAAACAAAAGGACCATTCTCATTCAATGACATGCAAATACGTTGCCGGGCATTCTACTATTTAGCCAAAACACAATCACTGCGCATGCCCAAGTTCAATTTTCAGCCCGGGCTGAAATGCCATTCCGATTACATGGGTTTTTTCAGCCCGTTTGGCCGGGATGAAAATTCCAGCCCGGTTTCTCAAACCGGGCTGGAATTTTCAGCCCGGGCTGAATTTAAGCCCGGGCTGAAACCTTGTCCATGTAATCGCTAACTTCATTTCAAGAGTATTTGATTCGGAAGCCGGGCTGAAATCTCAGCTCCCTTAACCGGGCTGAAATTTCAGCCCGGGCTGAAATTCGCCATGTAATCACCCCCCTTAGTCTGTTAGATAAAATGTATAATTGAAGGGGGGAATGTAAAAAAGACAACAAAAAACAACGTACATTCGCAAATTTATTAAAGTGGTGTAAACAAGTTATTATTCAAATTAAATAAACTCCGCCACTGAGTATTCAAGAATAGAACATACCTCCTATTGCCTTAACTCTCTTGAGTTTTCCCTCCTCTATTAAACTTTCGCCTTGAACGTTTGTTGCAGTAACCACAAATTCGTACACCTTGCCTTTTTCCAACTCAACTTTCAATTCTCTGACTGAGACGTCTGTTATCGTCTTTAGCTCATCCCACTCTCCTGGTTTACCATCAGTCACTATTCTTTGGTACACAGTGTATTGTGTGATTTCTCTTCCATAGCTTTGTGGTTCACTCCACTGTAGCGTTATTGTACTGTCTGTTACTTCACATGGTATGTCACTCATTTCCACAGCTGCTGGGATCCTTGATGCCGAAACTCTTTTGATCTTTCCATCTTCTTTTAAACCTTCACCAAGTGCGTTTGTTGCAGTAACAACAAATTCATACACCTTGCCTTTCTCCAATTTAACTTTCAATTCTCTAACTGAGATATCTGTAATAGTATTTAGCTTAGTCCACTCTCCGTGTTTACCACCAGTCATTATTCTTTGGTACACAGTATATTGTATGATTTCTTTTCCATTGCTTTGTGGTTCCCTCCACTTCAGTGTAATTGTATCTTCTTTTATTTCACCGGGCAGGCCGTATATTTCCGCTGTTGCTGGGACTCCTTGGTTAATAAAAATATCATGATCATTTCTCATTATCAAGTCGTTATATTGTTGCAAATCTTCCCACATCATTGAATTATAATAATTTAATAATAATTTAATATTCGTATCAAGAAATGCGGATCAATTTCGAAAACAATAGGTATTGTTATACGTTATCGAAATGGCCATATTGGGTCATTTTTGTTAATCACCGTAAGCGGCGAAAACAATACCTTGCTAATTCACGAGGGAGATTCAAAATTTCCGATTACTGCACTCGCGGTAAATTTGAATCTTCGGCGAAAGCGAAGTAAAGAGCAATTTTCCCCGAGGGAGAGGGTTAGAGTTACATTTGGCATGACGCGATGTGACACGCTGGGATGGGTGGTCTGGACACCGAGTGTCGCTTATGATTCGGAATTACAACAGAGAACAGAGAAAAACCTTAGCTTAGTTTACCGGCCCAACAACACTGTTTCGAAGACATTTACGTTTGTTATTCCAACCGCATTCAAGGGTTTGCTCTCGCTTTACACAGCTGTTCTCAAAGTGAATACATTCAAATCTCGCGCTGCATATATAAAATGGCCACTTTGGAAACGAGAAGCAATCTGGGGCGAGTCGCATCTCGCAGTCGCTTGTGGGACAGAGATTTTTTCCCCGGCCAGTAACGGAGTGACAGCGAGATGCGACTCGCCTGAGCGAAACATCTGTAATTGTCTCAACGAAAATTTTAGCATCTTGAAATGCACAGGTTCCATACCTAAATGATGTGTTTGCTTTTTAATGTGTGATTAATTTGCTCAAAATTAAACGTGTCAGAAAAACTCATTTTTCCATCAGGTCTCATTATGAAACTGAAGCAAACGAGAACTCAAAGCTGGTTCACCTAATTGTTGTCGTTGAATATCCAACGGGACACGTTGTTAGTATTCTGTACATAAGCTTAATTGGAGTTATCACTAATGGTAGCAAATATTTTGATAAAATTATGATTATATAATGCGTGCTCTGATTGGTTGTGTAGTTTTGCACGAGGCTATTTCATGAGGTTATGACATATATCATTGCATTTTGTTGGCTTTACATTGTATTTTATATAATAGAAAATGGCCACTTCTATTTTACATACCATAGCCTGATGAAAATTCTCTACAATGTTTGGGAGAATTATAAATCATTATAAAGCATCGCTCCCCAAACTTTATACTCTTGTGTTGCTTTTGGCTATGTTACGCGCGCCATTTTCTGTTCCTTAAATATAACGACAGCCAGTGAAACTTCCATTACCAGTTCAGCGATGAAGCCATTGCGCAGGAGTACACTCAAAAAGTCAATTAACCCAAAGTTTCCCTAAAGAAACTATAATAGATATAGGTAAAGAAAAAAGGGGATGTATAACGAACAAAGCTGTAGATGATACTGATGAATGGACTTCCTCACCTGTATAACTAACCCTGAATTCAAACAAGAAACATATATTGCGATTGTTTACCTTCAAACTTTGTCTTTATTACTTTTTCTCCAGCAAGTCCTTCAAACACAGCATTCCTGGCAAAAACCTTCACAATGTACTCGGTATTTCTCTCCAGACCTCCAACAGACAGACTTGTTGTACCAGGGTCAGTAATATTGACATTCTTTATTTCATTGCCACCCTTTAGTATGATCACTCGGTATGCTGTGATAGGACTGCCTCCATTATCAGCTGGTGGAGTCCATTTGACTGTTAGTGAAGTGGCTTGAATGTCTCCAGTTGATGATGTGATGTTCGGGGAGCCTGGTTTTTCTTGGCAAAGTAGTGAAATTGGGGCAAATAATGTGAATGGTATTTTTGGAATACAACTAAAAATTATTAGTGTCTCATATTTTAAATACACACGTCAGATGACAATTTTCATATTTGCGTTACATTGTTTGAGTTATTCACTTTCACCAACATACAACAACCATGTAATTGCCATAACAAACAAACAAACAAACAAACAAACAAACAAACAAACAATCAAACAAGTCTGATCTAAGTTTCATAGTGCCATGAACCAACAATGAACAGGTTTGAACTCCGTGAATAAAAGAAGGTCTATAGCTAATGACAATTGCTGAGAAATAATTGTAAAAAGCAAAAGCGAAAACGTACTACTTTGCACACACTTGATAAAATAGCATTAATGTTTCTGCTGCAATATACGCTATTTAAACATATTACATCACGAATAAAACAGCTCAATATTAAAATATTGAGGGACGTTGGGAGAAAACATCTCACTTATTATTAGACTATGACGTTTTTTTTACCATGTGAGGAAAAGGGAACAAGGCCTAAGTTTCTAATGAAACCGTTGTTCTGCGTCGGCTGACAAGTGAAAAACTAAGTTGATTATCAATTTTAAGTTGATAAAGATAAATTAACCGCAAAGGTTCAAAATTCGCAACGGCGGTCAAGGAAGAGAGAAACACGCACAATAATGCGGTTCTATTATAACAATAGAGTTGATGTTCGCGGGCGTAAATATATTTTTGGCCCGACTCCGGCTCATTTTAGCCCGAGCTAATTTCAGAGGGCATTTAGAAAAGGAATCAAAGACAGTAAGCGATATCTTGAACACTGCCGGCGTCGGGTCGACGTTTATTTCATTGTAAAAACTTGGCAGAAAACCGTCCGCAAAATTCGTCGAAACAATCTGTGCTCTAAAGTTCTCTTGAAAGGAAAAATTACAGAATTCCATCAACAGCAAATAAATAGTCATCTAGAAGTGTTGGAACTTAATCATGCAATTACTGAACTGGCAATTTGGCATAAAATATTTTGCCTGGAGCGGGTTTCGATCGAAGAAGACAAACTTACATTCAATTCGCCGCCGTGTATGGATTCTTCCTCGAGTTTCTGTAAGTCCTCTTCAACTAGCTGTACTGAGAAGGCTGAAAATTTGCTTCTTCGTTAGCTTTTCCAGCCAGTCTGATAATATAAAGCTCAAAAACAATAGCTTTGCAGCTGCAGATGGCAGCACTTCGAGTCAACGGCGCTTTGAATTCCAAGAAAACGGCGCGAACAGTTGAATGGTTTCCAGTTCTGATTGGCTGCTACGTTATTTTCTTGTTTCTGATTGGCTCAGTTCAGCGGGCTAAAATGTATTTTAGCCCGCTGAATTCTCCATTTTAGCCCGAAAAATACGCCACAATGCCCGATGAAGTTATTATAATACATGGTAGTATCGTGGTTTGACTTTTAGAATGGAGCGAATACAACTGAATACATGTGTGCGAGCTTGGAACGAGAGTTTGACCGAACGAAGAAGAATAAGCAGTCAAATAATAAATCTATTATTCGATAGTTATAATACGTGCGGACACATTCCTCATTGCTCGCATTTTTATCGTAAATAAAAAATACTACGCAACTCGCCGCAAAATATCCTTGCAAATTTTACCTTCAAACATGGAACAAGGTTGTATATCTTAATGTAGTTGATGTATTCCCACCGGTAATTAACATTAATTGAATGAAAAACTAAACATGCTGATTTGATAACTTTCTCTTCTTTTAAGGTAACACAAAACACTTACCTATCTGTTTTATATTTACTGTCTCGTCATCAGCTGGAGTGAGTCCATTGTTAGTATTGCACTTGTAATCACCAAAATCTTGATCCACGTTCATTTTCACATTCACTGTGTTCTCTGTAGCTGTGTTACTACTTATTTGACTTCCATCAGGTTTGAACCACGTGAGTGTTGGTGTAGGAACACCATCTGACACACACTTCAACGTCACTGTCTGACCAATCCAAGACGTGACAGCAGATGTGATGGCTTCTTGTATTGTGGGCGGGTCTGAAAAATAAATAAAAAGAAAAGACGGCGATGGTTTGTGACGGCAAGAATGTTTCATTTGAGCATTGTGAACTACATACACCATCCACCTATAGGAATTCAAAAATACAGTGTATTACTTACAATGAACCACGAGTGTTGTGGGTTTGACATCATATCCCACTGAATTGTTGACTCTACAAGTGTACTGTCCGTCATCTGCTCTGTTTATACTATTGAACGTCAAAAATGCTGTTTTCTTCCCTGAACTTATCACTTTTCCATTTCTGAACCATGTTACATCTGGGTCTGGTTTCCCAGATGCTGTACAGTTGATATTCACCGGGGATCCCTCATTGTAACTTACTGGTATTGATGATAAGCTTATCTGTGGTAACTCTGTAATAAATCGGCGTAATACTTTTTAACTTGCTTGTGATATTACATAACTATTCACTACTTTGTCTCTTACTACTTTTGTCTCTAAATTGGAGAAATTTTGAATTATAAATCAGTAACCTGGCTTCCAAACAAATTTAATGTGGCATCCCTAACACATTCATAGCATAAATAGCACCCTGTATCCAGTCACACAATTTTTTTCCAAACTGCAGTCTTGTGATATATTGAGATTTTGAGAAGAAAGTGCTTTACTCACCCAGCCCTGACAAATTGATGTTGATAACAATTAATGATGAAAATGCGTTGTGTCTAATTAAATAACTTGATCCCCCATTGTATTATTTTTAATATATTGCCAGCTGGACTAAATCTAGCCTGAATCGCATTTGTTGACCACCACACTTGTACAGCTTTCTTTGAATATCACCATCGCATCATCCATAAAGTGCTTGTTCATTACATGTGCTTGAATGTTCGAGGCAGAACCTTGATAACAGGCTTTACTTGATAAAGTTTTCAGAAATGATTAATTTGTTTTTGGCAACATTTGAGTTTAGATATGGAGATATCGCATAAGCAACCTGTCTTAGGGAGACAAATTTTTCAGTGCTTTTCTTCTGATTAAATTAATCGTCATAGTTTGCGTCCAGTGCGAAATCTGGCTTTTTCGTCAACACAGCATGGACCCACATGGTGTCAGAAAGCAAAAAAGCAGCCTACGTTCCTCCATGTACCGGCCTCTTTTCACCACAGTCTTGGCTAAAGCTTTGTCGGTCAATTTTCATCGAAAACGAGAACAGAGCCCGCAGCTATCGTTCGCTATCCAGCCTCTGTTACCAAGTTAAGCCACCAAATCGTTCGATTTCACGAAGAATAAAGAATGGTCGCGCTGGTTAAAGAGATTTGACCGTTGTCGTGTTGTTTCTGGCCTGCATAGCAGCCCGCATAAATGGACTTCACAAGAAAGATTTGAACAACCATTCCCGTGGCCATGATGGCTTTTTCATCAAAAATGATAACAGAAGCCCCAGCTATCGATCGCTGTCCAGCCTCTGTTACGAAGTTAAGCCACCAAATCGTTCGATTTAACGAAGCACAAAGAATGGTCCCGCTGGTTTGAGAGATTTGATCGTTGTCGTGTTCTTTTTGGCTTGCATAGCAGCCCGCAGAAATGGTCTTCAGAAGAAAGATTCGAACAATCGTTCTCGTGGCCATGATGGCTAGGTTATCTGGGACGCTGGGAACAGGTCTGGAGAGCGTCCGAGAGCACTGATGAACAGAAGAGCTGAGATGGCCCACACAAAACCGTACATCGCGAGTCTACCTCTGTACGGAACCAACTATCCTGTAGCTATAAAGAAACGCTGAGCTTTCGAGAGGTGCAAGTGATGGATGCAAGTCCACCAAGGGAGACCACATCTGGTGTAAAGAAAGATATCGAGATTTGGACGAGTTATCAAGCCTCCAGACACACTTGACCGATAAAGACGGCTGTAAACATGGATATGAACTATGAAAAAAAAAAAAAAAAGGACTTGACTTGAATCACGTTTATATTCAATGAATTTTTCTGGTTAATTTGAAAAATATTCGATACTCGAAAGGGGAAAACGTTGTGTAATGAAGTCTTAGATTAGTCACGCATCTAGAAAGTTGTACTCAAGTGTACGGGTGTTGCCAGTTTTCATTACAGTTTAACTAAGATCTTTCTTTTGATTTAGTTGACGAAAATAGTATCAAACACTTCACTTCAATTGACAGAAATTATAATCATAGAAAACAATCGCTATATGACAGAGAGGTCAGTGTGATTTAGACTACGAGGAGTCTCTCTTAAGTCCGTCATGTGAGAAGCGAAATAAAACGAGAGGAAAAACACGCGCGGCCAATTTTTTCCTCTCGTCGCCCGACGGACGAAGGAAAAGAGGGACTAAAATATGTGATCCCACGCATTTTCGCATTGCGAAACTATTTATTTATATTCTTGTCTCGCTGCCAGATGTCCTGAGTGAGTTTTGACTGACAGTCGATGACAGACATCTCATTAATGAACTAACAAAAATGTGGAAAGTGAGTGACAAAAAAAACTCCTCCAATATCTGATGTAACCATGGTTACATCAGATAAAAATGATTTCTTCACTACGCGGGATGTAAGATATCATTATTTTAGTAACAGGAAAGATTCTGGTATTTCACTGCTCCGTATCTATATAATATATTAGTTTTATCGACAACAAAACAGTTTTCATTTTCAAAAGGAAAACTAATTTAGTTGTCGATAAAGGACTGGGCTATTCGCATAACGACCCCATGTCAACTGTCAATACGTCCACCAATTTGAACGAGCGCGCGCTTTTACGCATGGCTGATTTCACGCGGAAGATAAAATCTGTGAAGCCGTGTCGAAGCAAAAGACAGCTTCCTACGACCATCACTCCTGACAGAAACAAAGGAAAAAAGACGCATACGTGTTCATGAGGCGGATGAAATGCACAGTCTGGCGACATTTTAACGACCTACTGTAATAATTATTAAACATAACGATGATATTTTCAGGAAAACTGACAAGCAGCTGAAAGTCATGATTGTATATCCCAATGGCGATATAATTGATAATGCAACGAAATCACTTATCTCAAACTTAGCATTGGGATATTGGAAGGCTGCGGCTAATCTCGCATTTAAACATGAAGAAATGAAAGAACACACTGTCGAAGCCGTTAGAATGGCCCTGTCTGAGGAGTTTAAAGCTTCAAGTCAAAGCGTCACTAAATTAATAAATAGCCGCCTTCAGTAACAATGTTTTTGTCCAAGAACTAAGCGAAATTTCATTCGGCATCGATTAAAATTTGCCTGAAAGCCTTCTCTTTAACTTTTTCCGTGGTCGCGTAGAGTATTTTGAAATCACAACGGCGGATTCCAATAGGAATTTTGCGGAGAAATGGACAAAAGAGGGTCTTTATTGCAGGCGTTCTTTCGCTCCCTCCTCCCTTGCCCCCTACGCAGGCTATTTGAAGAGGTACGTACAGAGCAGTGAAATCGTGGATAGCGGAAATGACGTCACATCGCGCGCTCGTGGCCTGATGGTGTAAAGCACCACTTCTAAATGTGATCTTCGGGACTGGAGGGCGAGGGTTTGAATCCACCTGGGTCAATTTTTTCCCTTTTTCTTTTTTTTTTCTCTGGATTCGGATCGCTTGTTTTTGCCTTTTCTTTTTTTTTTTGCTGGGCGTAAAATAACATTGACTACGACATATTTTTTTTTAAATACAAATCGATCGAATTTTTAGATTGAGGACGGGTGCTCACACCTTCAGACTACCACGACTTGCGTCTAAAAATAATTCGCCGATATTCTGACCAGATGCGAATTTGCCACTCGCGGTAAATGCAAACGAAGAGAACATCTATTTGGACTCATGAGGGCTGAAATCTCTTGGAGTTTTGGATCATATTTGTGATGACGGTGAAGGGCAATGACGCCACACGGCGCGTGGCTGTAACTAGGCAACAGGAACACGAGCCGAACTGTCGCCGAACTGCAGTGTGGGAGGCGATTGTGCTGGGCGAAGTGAAGGATATCGTGAGGGTTTTTTTCAGGCTATTTTTTCTCATTTCATAGCGGCATTGAAAGAGCAGAGGGCATCAGACGAAAGGTATGTGATTAAGGATACCGTCTGGGGTGTTTGTTTCGATATTTTGGTGACATAACTAGGAATGATTTTGGCTTAAAGTGCTGGCTAATGGCGTCGTAAATTTTCAGTCGGCTGATACGATTTATGCATCGAGGTTTGAAGGATCGAAACCAGAATTCCCTTGATTTTATAGTTCAATTCATGAGCTATACTTTAATGGGATCGCACCCCATCGCACCTCTTACGGTTTTTTCACTATTTGAGTTTAAAGATGGTTGAATTTTGAAGGAAATAACATAAGCCAACAACACCTTGCATTGTGGAAACCAGCAATCAAAACTAAGCGATTGAAGGAGCTTATTCAAGCTCCAAATTTATTTTCTGTCGGCAATCAATCAAGGAGATGCTGTATAACATATATCTGGAGAAGTGTAGAGTAAATTTTGCAGTTGCAGTTGCTCAATTAGTTGCTAGTGTCTATGAGGATGAAACAGCTTCTATGTAACTGATTTACATTTATGTTTTGGAATAATATACCGGTACTCCAATGAACATAGAAAGTTGTTAACTATTGTTAACTGTTGTGGCCAATTTCTATAATATATAGTATTGACAAATGAATTTATAACATAACTTCAGCGAAGCGCACGCTCTGATTGGTTAATTGTGAGACTCCATATGACCATGGTGCACTCTGACGTCACTGGTTTGTTTTCGCGCGCTTGATACTTCACTGGTCGCTCACTGTCAGTTCTCGACGTTGCGACAAATCTGCATCTAAACTGGAAGTTTTGAATGATGAAATTACCACAAATCATGCAATATGAATTATAAAATCGGCTGAACAGCCTTGAATTCAACTAAGAGGCAAAGCGGATACAATATTTTGTCGATACTATAACGCGAAGTCACGAAGTGTTGGAATGTCATCGGGAAGCCGAGTGGAGCCGGCGAACGTTTACTCGGAGCAGTGGTTGTTTGTTGATTAAGCTTATGTGGATTATTCTGGAATAAATTTTCAACTAGAATAAAGGTTAGTTCAGAAACTCTGCTTCCGAAACTTATTTTGGAGATTTTGTACTGAAGCTGAGCCGTGCGACGGTAATTCTCGGAATCAATTCACCGGAACTGTTATTTGCCGATTTCGTGAAGTAGTTTTGTAACGGGTGTTTCAATTTCCATGTATAGCTTATTCCATGGCGCAGAATACCGTCTTTAATCTCGAAATTTATGATAAATGAATCTTGGTGACGCGAAAGCAATATAAATCTGCAATCATTCTAGACGCGGATGAAGTTTACAGCGAAAACCAAAAATAACACCTTCTCGAATTAACTATTTTTAGAATATATCTGGTATTCTCGTTCAGTGATTTTGAGTTTTTTTTTTCTTTTCTGAAATCTGCATCAATGCCTTAAGTAATGAAACAATATATATCACTTCCGTCATAGAAATGTCTAGCGTGCACAGATTCAGTTATTGGGGAAAATATTCAAATCGGAAAAAATCGCGTCCACCATCCACGCCATTCCTCGATTTTTAGCGGGATCATTTGCGGTCCATTCTGGGGATCATTTGCGGTCGGGGATCATTTGCGGTCCAATTTGGGGATCATTTGCGGTCGGGGATCATTTGCGGTCCGGGATCATTTGCCGAGCTGTACAGCACTAATAGTTGTCGAGTCATTTTAGTTGTCGAATACTATATCTCTAGTCTGTCGATGTCCTAATCAGACATTTGATTATTATACTGAATAATCTCTCTCGTTCCACCCATTGTTAAGACTTTTTTGACGATTGTTTGATACCTGTACAAACACAGACTGCACAATTATGAAACCTATAAGGCCAGTGTGTGAAGCTAGTTATCGATAACTAAAGGCCTTAGTTATCGACAACTAGCTTCATACCCTGGCTTTTTTGTTGTCGACAATTTTCTATTATCGACAACTAAATGGTTGTCAACAACTATCTCTCTAGTCTGTGGAGGCCCTAAGCGAATCAACGCGCGTGGTGCATAAAATAACGACCGTGGTGCAGCCGTCATGTTTTTGGCGGGAAATTCTAATTTTGTTCTTCATCAAATTAACATCTACAAAGTAATCAACTAAAGTTATGATAGTGACCCCCATCATGAGGCTGTTTAAAGCCTCTGACAGAAAAATGAGACCTAAGAGCTTTCACATGTATGGGACTCACCATTGACAACCAATTGCACAGGGTCAAATTCAATGTTGCCATTTAATATATCTTCTGGGTCGATCCGGCAGCCAAAATATATTTCATCATCTTTAGTGATGGAGCTAAGAGTGAAGATGGCCTGGCCAGAGGATGAGTCACCAGTACGACTTCCACTCACACGTCCATTGTATGCTGGAGGGCCTGACAGTGAAATTGAGCCACTTATGCGTAGTGATACTAGTGCTCCATTTGCAGCAAAGTCATTTCTTCCATCTTTCTTTCAGTCCCCAGGTAACTGTACGAACACCACCAGAGAAGCTCCAGGTGAAGTTAACAGACGAGCCAACCAATCCTGTCACGGTCTGTCCTTTATAACTTGACGTGAATTCAATTGCACCTGCTAAAAAACCCAAAAGTACCGTAACTAAAAGTACTTAATGTTATAAAACGTAGATTTTTCTTATCATATTCGCCAACAAACATATTTAAAAATAACATCCTTATGGCCTCATGTCCGCTCGTTGTATTCAACTCAGCAATCAATAAAAGTAACACAACAGCACAGAAACTTCACGCTTGGTCAACCCTATTACAAGGCTATTTTCATTTATATTCTATGCTTCATTATTGAAAATGTCGCCCGTATTTTGAACATTTACTTCACCCAGACAATTCCTATCAAACTCTGGTAGTAGTTTTGAAAGCGCCTGAAAAGGGAATTGAAAAGTGACGCCACTGGAGGTATTTGTAAATTAAAGTTGAGCCGCTTTATGTACGTAATAAAGTCCCGAAACGTCCATTGTTAGCCGATTAGTAAAGTCCAACAACCTGACTAAAACGAAGTTATACTGTTATATTACGGTACGAATCCTATAACAGTGAATGATTCAACTTTATATGTTGCTGTGGTGTTTTGTTTCGCTTTCACTACATCAAATATTTCAGGAAGGCACAACAAAAGAGCTAATGTCAAACGTGGAATCTGTCAAGAGTTGTACCCAAAAGGCTTGAAATCGGTTCCACATTCGATTTAGAAATCGTATTTAATTACGAGATAATAAATGATAAAATATTGCTCTAACCTGATAAACTAGTCGCGATTACAAAACCGCAATAAAGTATTATTCATACATTGATTTCTTATGGTTCATGAAAGGTTCACGAGTGTCATTTGAAGCGACGTATGACATGATACATACCTGCATACGGAAGTAACAGCACCACAAGCAAAATACAGTAGACTGTAGGTATTCGTACTGAGTTCACAGAAAACATTAGATCGACTTTGGAAAGACTGTGGCAAAGGTATTTCTAAAATATCTAAGAGCGCCAGGGTTTGCGATCAATGAACTATGATATGTAAAGCCGGAATAACTATGTTTGTGTTTAGTAGTCGTGTTCAGCGTTGCACTGAAAACGTCACGTGACAAACTCGATTTGACTAAGTCACGCTAGTTTTACGGATTCCTGCGAATCAACCAATTATGGGTTAAATTGAGAAAATCTGCAGTTGAAAGTATCATAGTCCGACCATGACCATGTAAATTTATCAAAACTTTAATTCATGTGTCAAGGTTTAACAGCTGCTGAGTTATGGCTTTTTCAAATTTCAGTAAGACATTTGTCTGGAGAAAGACAAGCCAGCCTTTCCAGCTTTCAAGTTTATGGGAATAATAAGCTGTCCATAACTCGTCAGTAAATTATAATTTGTAATGGAAATGTTCAACCGCCGCCTTCTTAGCTCAGCTGGTTGGGCGCCAGACTGCAGAGCGGGTTCGAATCCCGGCCGGACCACCAACCAGGGGCCGGATTCAAGAAGCCTCCGGGGTACGAGGTGTCCTAAGTATTGTTTCCTAACAATAGGAAGGAATTTGTGAATCCGGTTCCAGGATCGTAAAATAACTGGTAAGATCAGGCTGGCTGTACTCAACACCTTGTCTTAGTTCAAATGATCGCGTCACTGGGCGATGACGTTAAGCCGTTGGCCTAGTCTCCTTCATCCTACATATCAATTCGAAGGGGACGTAAAAGAACCCACGACACTGGTCTAAAAGAGTAGGGCAGTGTGTTGTCCGTTTGAGGGTGGATTTCAATCCACCGTACCGAAAAAGATGGCGACTGGTACATTTACCTATAACTCCTAGCGCACGAAAACCCCCAAAACGCTCATAAAAACGCACAAAAAAAGTTTTAAAAAGTGCACAATTTTGTTAGTACAGGGACGAATTTCGCAAAAAGTATGGCTTTCTATGTGCCTATTAGCCGCCATCTTTTCCCGTACGGTGGATTGGGACGCATCTATTTATTCTCCCTGTCACGACATTTGGCCTGTGGCGAAATCATTAAAATTAAAAAAAACAAATGCATCGGTACCTTTATTAAATAATCTAAGCTTCAAATGTAGAAAATGAATGACAGCCATTTATGAAAGCATCTATTCGCCAGCTATAAACATCACTGAGTAACTATTGAACGAGCAATGTAGTGAGCATTCGTGAGCTCTCGTGCGGAAGCGGCGCGAGCACGAAAGAAGTGCAGGGGGAAACACGAGCCGATAGGCGAGTGTTTCCCCCTACTTCTTGAGTGCTCCCGCCGCTTCTTGAGTGTTTTCTAACAGAACACAGTTGAGCATTCGTGAGCTGTCGTGCTTTGTACTCTCATAAAGCACGCGCGCGCACGCTGTTTAAACCAATCAGAGCGCGTGTTATATTGGCACTTTATTATAAATTGGCGTATCGACAAACACTATACGCATTCAGTCATCATCGTCGTCGTCGACGTCATCATTATCTTCATCATGATCATCATCATCATGGTCATTGCGATCGTCGTCCTCATCACCGTCGCTCATCGCGCCAGTAGATGCACAAGGTCAGCAGCAATAGCTGATTTTACTGTTCAACAAGAAGCTGGAAACAGGCATAAACAACGAGAAATAAATAATGAATTCATTGCCTCTGACGTTGTCTCACTGCTTGTGTGTAAACGTCAGTAATCAACCACAGATCACAGTAGTGTAGATGAACTGATACTCCTGGGATCAAACCATTTACTAAATAACGTCTCTTTCTGCCGATTTTATTGTTTGTTTTCCTGGTATATTCTGAAGGGAATGTCGAAGTGGGCTACGATCCATTTACCTCTACTTCGATCGAGATTTTGTTCAAAACCTTTGTCTGCCCACATTCCACTAGTTTTGGAAAAGCAACAGGATAAAGTATAATATCGAAATATAACTCAAAGTTTCCGTACTTGTATTTGTTGTTTAAATATTAGACACATTATGTACCTTCTGAATTATAGATACTTTATCCTGTATCAGCGAAACTATCAGCGAGTAATGGGTATACTTATCTAGGTACAATAATTTCTCCAACGAGAAAGTTTACAATAGAACATGACAACCTGAAAGAGAAGGACCTTCATGCTCTCTTAGTCTAGTAGTTAAGAGCAAAAATTTAGGGGAATTGTGCGTTTTTTGATAAAAGCTTCTCAAACTCATTAATAATTAATGACCTAATTAACCAATGAGAAGCCACGCATTTCGTCACGTGTATGAGGTTTTATACCCGGTGATATCATGTGGTGGGAACGTTTGTCGCGTGCATGATTCTAGATATCCAATGAAATGACAGATGAAGATCACTAGTGATCTTCATATGAACATCACTAGTGATGTTCATATCCAATTTTATTGGATATCAAGATTCTTACGGCATTTATATGACTTAGACTTAAACTAAATAATTATCATGGAAGCATTTTTCAAAGAAAAAATTAATTCAATGTTTTACCAGCTTGAGCCGAACCTGTGACCTTCCGCACAGTAGTCGGACGCTCTTCCATTGAGCTACAAGATACTTGAATGACTTAGGGCATTAAAGTAAATTATCATCATGCTCGAAATGCAAAATAACAAATTTTCACTAATTTACATTTGACTTCATGATCATGTTTCCCCAACTGATTTAGAAACTGTTAATTAGAAGTGCAAAACAATATTTCATTACTACTATTCAGAGCTTACGTTTGGCAACCGTAAATTAAGAGCTGGAAAACAATGCGGGTCAACTACTACTAATTAGTTCTTTCTTTTTAAAGCTTTTGTTTGAGAAGCTATTTCAAAAACTCGTGCTTCGTGTTTCATCACGATTTCCAAACACTCGAAAACAATAAAAGCACTCGGCCTACGGCCTCGTGCTTTCATCTGTTTTCTCGTGTTTGGAAATTGTGATGAAACACTCGCACTCGTTTTTTGAAATAGTACATGAAACTTCCCACAAAATGTCGGCCAATAGGTACTTAACAATTATGGATATAGAGGCATCGCTGAAAAGTCCTCTAACAGGAATAAACAAGATTTAATATAAAACGCTGACTCAGTGTAGAATATCATAACAATTCGTTATTAATGTTTTATAGAATGTTTTACAAATTCTAAAAGTGTTCAGAAAAGTATTATTTAACATGATTGAAGGCTGAATGTCACGCGCAGATTCGATTTATACTGACTCAGCATTTTTTCCTTGATAGTTTCAGTGTCAGGACTATCATTGCAATTTGATATTAACGTTTCATGTAATGTCTTACCGTGCTTAGCAAAGTATTATCTAACTTGAGTGATGGCTAAATGCCATGCAGATTTAATAAACATGCTTTATTTAACAGAGATAAAGCAGTTTTTGTGAAAATGATGACTCAGCATTTCATTTTTCATCTTTCTTGTGTATGTTGCAATTGATTATCTAGCTTCTGGCAAACCGAAAAGGTCACATTATGTCCCATATGTATATGTGTTTTGTTATCAGTGGATCGAACGGACCTTTCAGATGCATTCAGCGCAAATTGTTATCAGAAACGGTTACAGTGCTTGCTTTGATGCATGTACACTATTGGCCCTTACCTAGTTGTAGCAGTTGCCACCACAGGAACACATGGCTGTACACTGAAGGTTTGCTTTCGTACACTTGCACAATCCTCTACAGGCTTTCTTACAGGAACAGTGAATGAGCTCGTAGCAGCTTTGCTGGGCTTGTGGCAAAGTTGTCCACACTGGTTTCCATTGGCCATCCTTCTCCCATCCCCATTCAGCTGGACTTGGAAGCTTCGAAAGTGTCAGGTGTACCTGGCTCCAGACATGGCCGCCTTGATATGATGCTCGGAGTAGATGCTGCTTCAGAGCTGCAGAGGTTGGAGGAATCCGATCCAGACTACGAGAATGCTTGCAGAACAACTGTTGCCGAGCCTCGTCAACTGAGCACAGCTCGCTTGCACGGTCATATAGCAATATCACAAATCGTTCAATGTTCTTTGTACAGTTATCAGATAGCTCAATGGGTGCTTTGGCGATCTCCAGGAACTACCTTGTAACCTCAGGAAACACACTCCAGGTTCCCCAGGCGCTTTTCTTGCTTTTACCTGCGAAGAATGACACGGTGTCGCAGCCAGTGAACGCGTGGAACACTGGTAAAGCTAGGCTCTTCTGTGGACCAAGTGAACGTGCGATTTCATGGATTGGAAAATATTTAAACTGCTTTCCTGTGCCAAAAGCCAGCCAGACTTCTTTCTGTGGAATTCTCTGCATCTGCGAAACAGCAAGGACAAAGACATCGGTATCGATTGTCCTTATCATGATTCTGCGGTGTTGTTTAGCAGCATCGAGTACATGCAAGAAAATACGAGTGTCAGCTTCTTCATGATTGCATGGCTGCAGGTCTTGCAGGGTCTCTCTTGATCCGTTGGTTACTACTTGGTTGCCATAAGTGCTGTACACTTCTTTGCCTACAGCGTCGATATTTCCTACTTCCTGAGCAAGAAGTCCAAAAAGTTCTGTTTTGTTATCATCTTCCAGTTCTTCCAGCTCTTCCAGCTCTTCCAGCTCTTCCAGCTCTTCCAGCTCTTCCAGCTCTTCCAGCTCTTCCACTGTGAGAGCAACACGCGGCAGGCTCCAGAGCCTCTCTTCTCTCTTGTACCTGTCTTCAAACTGTCTTCTTTGTACGTGTCCCAAACAATATCTATTCTCTGAGCTGATTGCATCTGGGTTTGTACGTATGGCAAGAAAACTGTTTTGACGTACTCCTTGAATGTAGCTGCTGTTTTGGGATGTAGCATCTGTACTACCACAGCGCCATCAAATATTTTGACATCCACTTGTGGGCTCTCTGCAGAAACTTCAGTTTCCCCTTGCAAACATCGGACAAGCTCAACTTTGTTACTTTGCCTCAGTTGACCATTCTGTGATAATGATGGAGGCCACGGCTGGTTTTCATGTTTGAAAAAATCCTGAAGATCCCCTTCACGAGACTGGCATGCGATATAAAGCCTGGAGAACAATGAACAACCATCCTTCAATGCTGTAACTTGGGCTTGTTTCTTGGAAATGGCTTTTGTGGGCGGTCGGCTAAATAGCGGGAGTTTGTTCCTTTTTATTGGATCTGAGATTGGTTTTGTTCGCTCAATCATTCTTTCCTTAACAAACGCTGTGTACTGATCCTGGCCTATTTTCTTGATGTTCTTTATGGATTCCACTACTTCTGTAGGCATGATGTCCTTTGTATCAAGAGAAAGCAAATCACCGCTATCCTCTTTGAAAGGATTTCCCAGTTCTTCCATTGCATTCACGAGACTATTCACATTCCTTGAGAAGGTGTTTTGCACTGAAGGAACTTGTTCGTGGTGTTTTGTGGAGCGCTGCTTCTCTGACAATGAATGCATATCATACTCGGTCACCATCCTCGCAATTTCTGTCCCTCCAATCATCCAACGTCGTAAAGCACTCGGGTTTTCAGTTAGTCCAACGGCACCACCGTCTCCCTTGATGGAAGCATTCTCTTGTTCATGTGCATGGTCCAGAGCAATCGCAGAAAACGCATGTGTTGACTTGTGAACTACAAAGGCACCAGAGGAAAACTTCTGGTACACGCTTGGGTGAGATGTCTGCAGTGTTGTCATGTCACGGACATGAACTGAAAGCCACCTTGCATAGTTTACATGATCTAGGGCAAACATCCATGGCATTAGAGCAGCGACTGATTTTACATATGAGTTGAAGTTCCCTTCCCTGATTGCCCTCACAATCTCAAGGATAAGAATCTCTAAATCCAACACTTGTGACCAAAACGAAAACTGGGGTTGAATGGATGCCACCTTTCTACACCATGCGTTGAACTCTAAGGGTGCCTCAGACGTTGGTAGGGCTGCTTTATAGTCATCGTATGCCGACTGTTGCAAAACATATAGGGCAGCAGCTGTAATCTCGTGCGCACGTCTTGTTCTAGCGAGATGACTGACTTTAAGAAATGAGTCTGCTGTGCCAGAAGTTGCTACGTCTGCATTTAAAAGTGCATTCACCCAACTCACCTACAGCTTTGAATGCACACATTTCTATATGCAGCCCCCCAAACATGACAACATATCGATCTTCGCCATGTGTTTCGGGCATGTTCCACTGTATCAGTTTGGCAAGAGCAAATAGTTGCTGGTCCATGGCAATGACGGGTGTCTGTCCTGGATTGAGATGCTGAACTACGTCATTAACTACATTCATACCATGTCGTACCATTGCGACAGAGTGTGCATTTTCCAGAAATAATGGCAAAAGCGCAACTATATCAACCTGGTGCACTGATGAGGGCTGGAGTGAGGCATAGAACGCGGTCCTCATTGTTTAATTCATCTTTACCACAGAGAGACTTAACTTTGTTAAGCCAGTCGAGTTCTTTGGATAGAGATGATGCATTTTCAGCTAATTGTGGCATAATTGGTCCTATCAACTTAGGGATGACTGGATCATTTGTTTTGAGTACGACCGGTGGCACATTTTTATAATCGTTTGGTAGGTCTTTTACCCGTCTCTGAGGGGCTACGTTCTCGTCTATTACATTTACACCCCTCTCATTCCCGCAGTTATCATTGGTAGGGTGCTGCACCAAGGATATTGCTGTGCTATGAAACGAGTCTTTCGCTGTAGTTGCGCTAGGGTTATGGTCAATGTTATCTAGTGCACCGGTGGTAAAAAGATTTCCTCGTAGCTTTGGAGGACACACAACCCCATCTTGTTCAAAACGGCTACACACACTGTTTGCAGCATCCGTTGAGATTGTCATCACACGTTCATACGAAACGGAGAATCCCATTTTACTCATTGTTTCAATCAAGAGTTTGTTCCTTGTCTCTGCATGAATTTTCAAGCCGATGTATTAAGGAAGAGGCGTCTCTCGTTCCCTGTTGTGACGCATGGCTGGCTTAGGTTCGTCCTCAGTAGTATTTGTGGTACGTTTCTTTACACAGTTAAAGCTTATTATCTGAGAAATTGAGAGACTGGCACTGGTCGTTGATACGTCATCAACAGAATCTGCCTTCCTAGAACATGGCCTGTTGTGACGCATGGCTGGCTTAGGTTCGTCCTCAGTAGTATTTGTGGTACGTTTCTTTACACAGTTAAAGCTTATTATCTGAGAGATTGAGAGACTGGCACTGGTCGTTGACACGTCATCAACAGAATCTGCCTTCCTAGAACATGGCCCATCTAAAATCATGCTTACCAGGGCTGTTTAACAAAGCTGGGACACTTCTGGCCTGACAATTTCTGGAGAAAGAACCATCAAATAGCTTGTTGTGATGGTTAAAAATCTCCCTCTTTATTATTCGTGCTGCTCGAGCAAGGTGTAGCGCCTCCGAATCATTATCTCGCTCGCAAGCCTTCATAATAACTTCTTAAACTCATTAATAATTAATGACCTAATTAACCAATGAGAAGCCACGCATTTCGTCACGTGTATGAGGTTTGATACCCGGTGAAGACCATGTGGCGGGAACGTTTGTCGCATGCATGATTCTGGATATCCAATGAAATGACAGATGAAGATCACTGATCTTCATATGAACATCACTAGTGATGTTCATATCCAATTTTATTGGATATCAAGATTCTTGCGGCATTTATATGACTTAGACTTAAACTAAATAATTATCATGGAAGCATTTTTCAAAGAAAAAAATAATTCAATGTTTTCCCCAACGGATTTAGAAACTGTTAATTAGAAGTGCAAAACAATATTTCATTACTACTATTCAGAGCTGGCAACCGTAAATTAAGAGCTGGAAAACAATGCGGGTCAACTACTACTAATTAGTTCTTTCTTTTTAAAGCTTTTGTTTGAGAAGCTATTTCAAAAACTCGTGCTTCGTGTTTCATCACGATTTCCAAACACTCGAAAACAATAAAAGCACTCGGCCTACGGCCTCGTGCTTTCATCTGTTTTCTCGTGTTTGGAAATTGTGATGAAACACTCGCACTCGTTTTTGAAATAGTGCATCTCCCATGTGTTGGTCAAATGCTAACACAATGTCCCGTCCCTGTTTGTACGATATGAGGTCTGGTATCTCAGCCTCGAGCTTCTCTCTGAGTCGCGTAGTATGTACCCGGGCCGTTTGATCGACTCCTAGGTCCTCCAATATACTTGAGTACATTTTAGATAGCTCAACTAAAGGAAATACTGGTACCGTCTTGTCACACTCTCTAAATCCCTCTATGTAGCACACAAGTTGCGCAAATTCGATGACATGCAGACGACTAGCTGACTGATACTTCTGTCTAGCTCGATTGTAAAATGCAACCAAGCATTTAGTGTGATAGGTGGCCTCAATTGCTATCATATCACCACCAGCCAATTTAGATAGTAGCTTCGTGTCATGAAGCTCAGTAGCATACTTCCTAACCTTGTTATCGATCTCCAAAGTTGACGCTTTGTGTAGATTACCATCAGTCTGATCACAGAAAAAACACTGCTCATCATTCTTTTCAATGCTTTCTCCAATTGACCGTCTTGTTTTTACTGGACTGAGTTTGCTTGAATTATCTTCATTGTCCCTTTTTCTTTTTGCAGCTCTTTTGATCTGATTCTGATAATTATTACTATTAAAAGTTAATTCGATGTCAACCCCACTATCAAGAGTACTGATATCGAAACCAAAGGGGTTATGATCTAGCTCTTGTAATTGGGAAAGGTCAAGCGCAAGTGTCCTGTAGCCTGCTCCAGCGTCTTTCCGTTTCGAATTTGCTGGACAGACAAGAGGTTCACTCGTTGTTGTTCTGCAAAGGATGCACAACTTCCAGTTGATTTCCCTTTGAGGTTCAGCATGTTCAGCAGTGGGCCCTTTACATGGGTTAATGACTTTTATAGTCTACTTCAGCCTTAGAAAACACACAAATATTAGCAGATTGGGTCCATTTCTTGCAAGTGACTTTTTGGCACGATTATCGCTCCAATTTTGACATATGTAAACAGTGCAATTTGGGATGTATATGCAAAACCTGACTTTAAGGCTTGGGACAGTTTCACAAATTGAAAAAAAAAGAACCGACTAACAGTTCTACAAACGTTTACCTAGAAGTAAGAAGCAAAGCATCCAATGTTGCATGTCAGAGCTGAACGTGGAATATTCCCTCTAATTATAGCTATTAATCAGAAAATCCTTAATTATACATTGTATCTTCAAAGTAAAGACAACGAGTCCGTCGATAAGCATATATTTTATTTAATGTCAACAGATCTTCATTCCTAAAAATAAAAAAAATAGCTTCTATTCTGGCCAAATGAAAATTTCCGAATTCTATAATTTGTTTGATTTTGACCCGCATTTCCTAGATGAAGCTAAGATCAAACACTACTAAGTTTAATGAGACAAAATATATATCATATTATTGGCAACATACTTTTCAGCACTCTAAGAAGCTAGAATTTTATAACACATTTAATTCAATAACGAATATGCACCTTCTTATTATTTAGATTTTACAAGGAGGGTGAATGGGAGGAAAGCCTTAGTGACATTTCGAATTGGTACCGTAAAAGCTCTATTTAGCCCCCCTCCTTCTGTCAGACTGATGTAAATGACTGTTCCGCAATATTTTCTGGCGTTTCAGTCACTTTGTATTGAAACGTGGTCTTTAATTTAGTTTTCCAGTTAGGGAATGAATGACGTTACATTTGTAAGAAGGTCATACATATAACCCACTTCTTGTTCTGTTTTGGTTAGTGGTGTAATAGTAAAGTTTGAAAAATTAATGTGAATTTTCTCGAAAATGTATGTTATGAAATAAGCCCACCCTCTCTATGAAAACTTCCTCTCTAATAAGCCCCCCTTCTTGAGGGTTAAATTACATAAGCCCACCGGGGGGCTTAATAGAGATTTTACGGGAATCGCAAACTAAGGATAGTAATTGGTAGATACAGTAAAAACCCGCGTGTAAGAACCGACAATTTTTCTAAGTTTGGCAAAATAGGTTCTTGTATTTGGGGGCATTATACAGCATTTATTCATAACTGTATTGCTTCAAGCCTCATGCAAAACTCACTGAACAATCTATATAAACAAATATCTCTTCAACAAGAGCTGTATAATAAAAAAAGAAAATAATTAGATAATTATAGCAAAAATAAAAGGATATAAAATGGCAAATTTCTGCCAGCAGGTTCTTAAACCACTAGGTTCTTACACGCGGGTTTTTACTGTATGATTACACCCCTAACACCCCTACAGATAATACGGTATACAGTAAATGTACACCTATGTTCAGGGTGACTACAGCGGTCAGCGGTCAGCGATGGCGGCCGGTCGCCTGATTTTTAGCTCCGCTTTTATGTTCAATTTACTCGTGTTTTTACCGTTCAGCCACTTTAACAGCCAAAGTTACTGCTTTAACTGGCAATCATCTTCTATCGAGCGTAGATTTGACGCACCAAGAAGCCACCTGGAACTTCCTTCGTCGCAAAATTTCGATCTTCGTTGTCTTTGTCGTACAACCTGGACCAAACTCTACTTTTAACTTCTCATCAACATCGACGAATGCAAACATCAATTTTCCTAGCAACACAAAATCAAATATCAGGATTGCTCATCTAAATATCCGCTCCTTAAAGTCGAGGGAACACTTTATTCTGCTGAAAGACTCTGTTGTCACAAATAGTTTTGACATCTTCACGATATCGGAGACATGGCTCGATTCTTCAGTCGACAACGCCAGCATTCATATTCCAGGCTACACTTTGTATAGACAAGACCGTGGCCCACACAAACCCGGTGGCGGACTATGTGTTTACATCAAGAAAAACTTCAAAGTATCACCAATGGAAAATATATCCTCAGTCTCTGATAATGGCTTCCAGCAATTGTGGTTAAAAGTGCAAAGTCGTTGCTATAAATCATTCGTCATTTGTACAGCTTATCGACCACCGAGTACCCCATTAAATTTCATGGATGATCTTGCCGTAAGTCTTTGGAATCACTCCTGTCAGGACTTGATGTCATTATACTGGGTGATCTCAATTGCAACCTTCTTCAAGATAATACAGAGTCTCGTGCTTTTAAGGATTTTTGTTCAACCTTTAACCTTACACAATTAATCAACAAACCAACCAGAGTCACAGAGAATCACGAATCCTTAATTGACGTTGTAATGACCACAAATGAGGAATTAATTGCCTCAAATGACGTCCTGATGTCAACTATTAGCGATCACAACCTTGTATATATAACGCTGAAGCTCAAAAAGCCAAGAATCAAGCCCTCTTACGTAACTATCAGAAGCTATACTAATTACAGCGCTGATAACTTCTTGCATGATTTGTCACTTACGCCTTTCCACATAATTAGTCTATTTGATGATTTTAACGATCAGGCGATGCATTTAACGACCTGTTCTTGGAAGTACTCAATCAACACGCTCCAGTTAAGAGGGTCAAAATTAGATCCAAACCTAACCCTTTCATCACACCAGAAATTCGTCAACTGATGAGAACACGCGACCAATGGCACAAACTTGCGGTAAAAACAAAAGATCCTCTTCATTGGAACGGATATAGATTTTTTCGTCAAGAAGTGAAAAGGGAGATCCGTGTGGCCGAAAATTCTTCACTTCTGTCGGCAGTATGACTGCTCAAAAAGCAGGTGACTTGGCCTTACAACATGGCCTTAATTTAAATTTGGAAGTGCCAATTCCTTTACCTATATCCTCCAACGATAGCCCGGAATCATTTAAGCTCCACCAAGTCACCGAAAGACAGGTAGAAAATGTTATCAGAAGATTACCATCCAACAAGGCTTCAGGAATGGACAAAATATCTCCTAGAATCTTAAAAGACAGTCTACCTACTACACTGACAACAATTACCCGCATTGTGAACAACTCTTTTATCACCAATACGTTCGCACGTGCATGGAAAACGGCTGAAGTCATACCTATTCTTAAATGCGGTAACCCAGAAGTCCCTAACAATTACCGCCCTATTTCATTATTGCCAATAATTTCAAAAATTACTGAAAGATTGGCACATGGACAACTTATGGAATACCTAACTAGGAACAATAAATTGGCAGTAAATCAGAGCGGAAACAGAAAACTTCACTCGACAGAAACAGCTCTGCTGTACGTTACGGATCAGTTACTCCAGTCTATGGACGGCAAGAAAGTCTCGACCATGGTTTTGCTAGATATGTCTAAAGCATTTGACAGTATTCGACACGATATCTTATTATCCAAGCTACAAAGTCTCGGTTTTTCCCAGGGTGCATTAGATTGGTTCCAGAGTTACCTTTCCGACCGACATCAGTGCGTCCGAATAGGTGATGCAGTTTCTAAAGTACTCCCACTTGAGTTTGGCGTTCCACAAGGCTCTATTTTAGGTCCAGTTCTGTTTACCATTTACGTTAATGACCTTCTTTCTGTTCCTGAACGTTGTATATCTGCCTCTTATGTTGATGACTGCAAACTGTATTTGTCCTTCCCACCTGCTGAATTAACCACATCTATCTTTGCCTTGAACGAAGATCTTATGAGAATATGTCAGTGGTGCTGTAAAAATTCCCTTTTGATTAATCCGGATAAAACCAAAGTTCTAGCCGTTGGAGTACCACAACTCTTGCAGAAATTGTCATCATTCAGTATAACATTGTTTGACAAAGAAATAACACCTGTGCCTGTTGTTAAAGACTTAGGTATTCACCTCGACGCAAGCCTCAATTACAACGAACATATCACTAAAACCGTTTCAAATTGTCTATTTAAACTGAAGCAAATTAACAGAATTAAGCATCTGCTGGATAGAAAAACGCTTTTGTTAGTAATGAATTCCTTTGTTTTTAGTAAACTACTGTACTGTTCAACTGTTTGGAGTAATACCAGTAACAGCAATATCGATAAGTTACAAAAAGTCCAAAACTTCGCTGGACGAATTATTCTAGGCCTTAGAAAGTATGATCATATTTCTGAAGGGCTGCGATCATTGAACTGGCTTCCTATTAAAGAGAGACTCATATTGAATGATGCAACTATGATGCACAAGTGCATCAACAACTTTGTCCCAGACTACCTTGCAAATAAGTTCAAATTACGTTCCCAGGTCCACGACAGACAAACTCGATCGTCTAGTACCCTGGACATACCCTTTTGCCGCCTATCAACTAGTCAGCGCTCTTTTGCTTACAGAGGGGCAAAACTCTGGAATTCCTTAAACAGTAATATTAAGTCTTTAAACTGTCCTAAGAATTTTAAGCGTCATCTTGCTAATTTGTTATTAGATTAATTTCCTACATTTGTAATATTTTTAATATATTTATTGTAATTACTATATTATTGTATTTATATTCTTAATTAATTTAAATTTGTATTTGATGCTGAAAAACCCACTTAGGGAGCTTCAATAAAGTATGTATGTATGTATGTATGTATGTATGTATGTATGTATGTATGTATGTATGTATGTATGTATGTATGTATGTATGTATGTATGTATGTATGTATGTATGACTAAAAAGTCAAGCCAAATACTTGGGTAAAAATTATTTCCTGGTATTCACAATGCAACCTTAAATAAACCAGGTATTATTTTACGGGTACTTCCTGATTGGTTTTCACTCGTAAGCGAAAGACATATCACAATTACCATTGGCTAAAATAATATCCCAACTAGTTTCCTCACGATCAATTACCTATCAAATCTCAGAATGTATAAAATGACATAGACATAAACTATCTACCCTAAAATTAAATTACCGCGTATGTAACTAATTTTTAAGAAACTATAAGATATAGCAGTGAATAACCGTTTCTCAGAGGTCTAAATGAATTCATACAACTTTACATTCTTCTAATTTTAGCGTGATTCTTTTTATCTTTGAAAATAAACTACTTTAAAATCCCAGTTGTTTAAGGGTTGTCATGGTTATAAAATTAAAGCACAAAAAGGTAACTGCAAATAGAAGATTATAATGTAGCATCAATAACAATGTTACTCGGGATTTCAGTTGCTGTAGCTTTGTTGGCAATCAAAAGCAAACAAAATTATTTATAACAACAAACGTCTTGATTAGAAAGCCAACTGGTTCACTTGTTATTCAGCTGTAAGATCTTCCACGTTGGCGTACAAACTGTTGTCATACTGCTCGAGGTTGACGTACGTCTGCAACAGTAAAGAAATTCGTGATTAATTAGCTGTGTCACGTGACATACCTTCAACTAAAGTTATGTGCTATGACATATCTGAAACATTGACAGTTAAAATGCTTAAAAAACACAACTAAGTAATCTCCACCTTTAAAAGGTCACTATGTTTTAGAATTCGTGTTGTTTCAGTTAAATTTTAAATAAATGGGAGACCGGTGGAAATGAATGTGGAACTGAAAAATACTCAAACTGCATTATATATTCAACTTCCTGTGTACTGAACATAAATTCTGTGTTACAAATTACGCTTATTATTATATTTACCTTGTGGTTTCTCTCCATTTCTTTCATCTTGTCCTTTAGTTTGGCAAATGTTGGTCGATCACTCGGGTTTTCTTCCCAACATTTTAGCATAATCTGGTATCTAATAAATAAAAATCATTTGAATAAATAATTAAACCAGCTAAAAGAATCAAGGATAATGTAATTTAGATATTTTAGTAAATAAAATGGTAATTATTGGGTTGCGAGTGTTTGCTATTGTTGCCATCAGTGACGACGAACTCTTTTTCCCTGAGTCCCACCCTCCTAATAAAGACCAACTTGAGGTAACTGCCTCTTTTCCACATTCGTAATGAGTGTACCGTGTTTCCTCTACTTAGCCCCCTCCCTCTATTAAAGGTGAAATGCAACGAAATTTGGCATTTTTTTCTTTTATCGCAAAAACTGTTCTTTATACTAGCATCAATCATACTCAACCCTGAAAAGCTGGCCTGGGGCGATTTGTGGCGCTTATAAGGCACGAAATTCGACAATTTCCGCGAATTTTCGACGGCTGAACGAAAACGAACCAGAAATGACCGCGCTTGGAATGGAAACGAATGTATGTTTTTGTGACGTCATATGTGGCGAGCTTGTTTTCACGCGCGTGTTTTCGCGCGTGTTTTCAGCAACGTGTGAGGGTCGATGCGAAGAAGCTTTTACTGAATTTCTCACATTATATTGCTCTCTTATCATTGACACGTGAATGGAGAACTACGCAGTGGAATTAATGAGCTTGCATTTCTCCAAAAAGGCGAGTGCTCATTTGATTTTAACCGACAGAATTTGAGTTTGTTGTTGTTTTGGAAACCCTGAGTCCGCGCTAGCTAGCTTACGGTTTAAAAATTACAAATCTATGTGTTTAGACTCAATTCCTTAGTCTTAATCATTTGCTTTTTGTTTCTCCTTTTTCCTAAACAAACCATCCGTTAAGTTTCATTCAAGAAAGAACCTAGTGTTACCGGTTGTCCAGAAAATAATTCTCGGCAAGTATAAATTTATAGTTGTGCCGTACGTTGAAATTGAATGCAAGCTTGAATTGAGTTTGTCAAGGCTTCGCATAAAATGAAAATTGTAAATTGCCACCCGATCGAATGAAAAAATTAGATTAACATGGGAAATGAAATTGTAGAAAACTGAGAAAACAGTTTTAGTCGAAAAATGCTTTCAAGAGTATTGAAGAATGAAGATTGTCCTAAAATTTTCCGGTTGCTACTTTGAATGGTTTTTGTGTTAAATTTGAAATAGCTTCTCATTTCAGTTGCTTTTAGTGGCGAAATTCTGTCCGAGACTCCATCGTCTGTTCTTCACAGAATAGCGACCTTGCGTTAATAAAAACAGATTTTCAAGATTTCTAGCATCACAAAACCATGCAAGTAGGAAAAAAATAAACGTTATTTGCCGGCCTTTTTATTGTAGGCTCAGATTAGTAAAGTAGTTTGCAGATCTGTCAAATCAAACCTGATACAAGAAAGTTTTCGACTTTATACCTTCAGCTTTCTGCGTTTCGCAAAGGCTGAACGTCATGAACGACTGCACTCCGTGTTCGTCGTGCTTTTTGAAGGATATTCTTTGTCAATACTTCGTTCGCTTTACGGAATTTCATCCAAAGTTGAAAATGGTCGGTAAAGCATGAGCTTTCAGTCGAAGTCTTCGTGGCTTGAAATGAGATCCCTGGTGTGCCCTTAACTCAAGATTCTGCTCGAAGCTTTCAGTGGAGAAATGCACGGAGCAAAGACGAGATGCTGCAGTTGGCGTGAAATCTTTTCTTTTCATTAATCTCACCCATTCCTTGCACCTCTTCTCGTCTTTAGGGAATGTAAAAAAGCTTACCCCTTTTTTGAACAGTTACTACAGTTAAAAGCAGCACAAAACACCATACTTGTTGATGTTTTGAAACTGCAGAATTTTGTAATTCTCGCTCTTCTCGCGGACTCGCGCGTGTGTGACGTCATATTATGTGGTGAGCTTCCCATTTCCGACAATTTTCCGAAGTTTGCCCGAACGCTTCCGTTTGTGGAAGCGAAAAAAAAGGCAGTTTTCAAAGTCGAATATCTCGACGACGTTTTGTCCAAATCGTTTCAAACTTAAGAATATGATTATTCATAATATTCCCTATTATTTCGACTTAAAACTAATCTTACTAAAATTTTGTTGCATTTGACCTTTAAGCCCCCCTCCTCGGTTCATTTTCTGACTAATTTAACCCTCGATAGCTAGAACCATATTTGATGATATGTAGTTGACTCAAAACATTCTACATGCAGAACAGTGTTCCATAGCCAATTGGGATCACGTTCATGGTACGAAGCATAGAAATGTACATAAAACATAAAAATGTGTATTTAATGTATTAAAACTGACTTAGAAGTTTAACTGACGTTTCGAGCGTTAGCCCTTTGTCAGAACAAAATAATACTATAATGTAACGCTATCCCCTAATTTCCATTCATTTGATGCCATCTCCCAGAATTAAGGCGAAGTCGCATGCAAGCGCACAACCGGGGAAAGGCAGGATTCCCAAAAAAACCGTAGTAAGGGCGGCATCCATATACATTTCCGGCCGACAGGTTTAAATATAGAGGGCCGATTATTTAAACGAAGTCTAAGTTAAACCTGGTTTAAGGCTAAATCGAGGTTTAGACAAGGCTTCCATAGACCACGGCTAGGCTGAGTTTAAATTGCGTTATTAGAATACGGATTAGCCGCATTTCACGGAGGCCACGTCTAAACGTGGTTTAACAAGTCTAGCTATTGTTTTTCTCAAACCGCGCTTTAAAAATTCGAGTTTTTGCTTAGTCGGATTTGTGCACTTTTCTACGCTATAATCGCTCTAATGATAACACATGGAAAATAATTCAAAACTTTTACTTCGCAAAACTTGATGGGCTATCTTTCATCCTGAAGTGCAATTATAACGTAAATAATGTTAGCCAAAAATTACCTGCTTTCTACAGGGAACTATTAGATTATTTTTATTAATGACTTGCGAAATAATTTTGAAGATACTTATTGGTTTTCATTTTATGGAACAATAAGGACATGCTATTGAAGCTAAGTAAACTTTTTTCTTGAAAACTTAGTATGATGTAAATATCCACTATTAAAACTTGCTTCTTTCCTGAGCCTAAACCGTCGACGGAAATTAGACTGTTTTGTACGGTAAGGGAAATTGTCATCTTCGCATTCTTCTAGCGGATTTAAACTATTCCTCAACTGTCTGATTCTTCGGACTCGGCTTGTTAGCCTATTCCTGTAACTGTGTGGCTTCGAACTTCCATCCATGACACAAACCTTCACTAATAAAAACGTTAGACTATGTCTAAACCCACTCATGACCAAGTTGCTATTGTTTCCTAGTCTGTGTTTAGACACCGCTTAGGCGAGGTTTAAAATAAAGGACGTTTAAATAATCCGGTTCCCCGGTTTAAACCAGGTTTAGACCAAGACTTTCTTAAGCGATGTCTAAACGTCGTTTAAATAATCGGCCCAGAGTGTTTTGGTTTCTTTCTATTTATCCATATATTATTATTTAATATTATTAATCTTGATAATGAATAAAACAGAATAATCATAACAGGTTAAACGAGCTCAAAGGGAAACTGTAAAGTTTTAAAAATAAATATAATGAAGTCGGGTAGAAATCATAGAATAGCAACAAAATATATTTACAGTTTGTTGTCCACATGTTTTGGTTTTGGCATTCTGAATCCTTCTTGAAGTTTCCTGGCGATTTGTCGAGCGTTAATTCCCGGATACGGAGATCCACCTAGATGAGATAGAGTGACGTTTTATATATCGTATAAATAAATTTAAAAAAACAACAACAAAAAACAAACAGCAACAATAACTCCTATTGGTGTGACGATATGCATTCGTTTTTGTTCGCAAACTTCCACTGAAAAGCGAAGCTCGAAGAAAACTGCGAGCATGAAGGAACAGAATGTGTTCAAGGAAAAGTATCAGAGAACACTTTTAAAGCTTAAATTAGGTTATTTCGTTTATTATCATTGACATGCTTTATAAACACGAGACATATTATGTTGAAACTCACAATTTCATGTTAACTATAGGAAGCCCTGCCCGGGGAGGGGAGGTTGGGGTTGCGCGTCGATTGCCTGAAGTTCAAAATGTCCCGTTTCGCTGTTTCATCACTACTTCACGTCGCTGTCGGGAATTGAAAGAAAGTCGTTTGTCCTTTTTTCTAAATCGAGAAAGTAGCATTGGTAAAGGCCAATCAACGCCAAAGTATTGCTTTCTTTTGTATTAAAACATGGAAGTAACATATAATGCGACCGAAAATATATTAAATGGCCTATGAACATGAATTAAAAGTCAACCTACCAATGGTGAGAATCTCGTACAGTAGGACACCATAGCTCCAACTGTGGGAAAAGGAATGACGTAATACTCTTTAAAAATTGTTATATTATATTATTAATACTAAGTTGGGCTTACTTTGACTCAGGCACAAGTATTAACTTATCGAAAAATACTTCCTTGTTACAGAGCATTAGGAATATTACACAATGTAATTTCCTGAGTGATCCACTATTCATATAACCACTATTTAATACAAGAAAATAGCTTTCAACTCCTTTTTCTTTTTCTTTCTTGGTTACAGAAATTAGCGTACCTGGCATTCATAAATATATGGGTTATTTTGTAACCGTAAAGTACTTACACGTCACTTTGTGTTGTGTATGTTCCGTATAACAACGCTTCACAAGCAGTCCACTTAACAGGCAGACGACCCTTCTCAAGAAAAAAAAAATGTAAGAAATGGAAAGTAAAAATATATTATATAAACTAAATTCGATTTTGAGACAACATTACGGCTTTATAATGACGGCTAGTTGGGAGAAAATAGATTCCGTATTGGGCGGAGTCGCGAAGCGACGGAGCCCAATACGGAATATATTTTCTCCCAACGCCGTCATTATAAAGCCGTAATGTCGTCTCAAAATCGAATTTAGTTTTGTATCGCGATTCAAACATTTTTGGACAAATTAAAAGGAAAATTAAGATCAGTTGTTGTTGATTGAAATAGAAATTCCCACTATACGCGACGTAATGTACACGAAGACTTGAACGAGAAAGCATTTTATCGTTTCGAAGAAAGTCGGACTTTTTTCGCCGATAAATTGCTTATGGACACAAAAACAATTCAGAATTATGTCCCACAAAGTTTGCTAAAGTACCAAACAGCAATGAAATGGGAAATTGATTTACAATTTAGCGCGTGCACATCGCGAAAGCAAGTGAAAACGGTAAACAAACTCTTACAAGAAATAAATGACTTTTAATACTCACCATACGCTAACTTTTAGATTGAGAAAGTTGTACCGGCGAATAAAGCACTCCATAAATGAGCAAATGACAAGATATAAACGATTGCCGACGAGTTCATCGTAGAAAACGTTTGAATTTTGATTCTTACGTGAGGAACCCAATTCAGTGCCCCGGTGCCAATCTGTATCTTCAGAACCAATCACCGGCCCGCATTTGAGACGACATTACCGCAAAATAATGTCGTCTCACTCGTAAGCAAAACTTATAGGTGGATCGTGATACATCATAATAATTATATGGACGAGAGTAACGAGATTGAAAAAACTCCATTAAAATTCTCACCCGACTTTGTTTGGTGTAAATATCATCCTGGTGAACATTCCTTGCCATCCCAAAATCTGTCACCTTACACTTCTCTCCTTCGCCAACAAGAACATTTCGGGCCGCCAAGTCACGATGGATTATCTAAAGAAAAGTTTTATATTTTTATGCATTTCCTCAAAAAAACACTGTACAACTCTTTTGCAATATCTTTTTTCAATATTACATAGGGATTACTCAATCTGTTAAAATAAATAAAAAAACGATTATGGGAGTAGCACGTTTCGCTTCGCTTTGCCAAAAGGAAAATAAGCATTTTCGGGCCAAACCTTTCTCGAAGACAAATAAAACATTCCATCAGCGACCTGCCAAGCGAACTTCATCAACTGTTCCGCAGTCAGATTGGTTTGCGGTTTTACATCCGGGTCTTTAAAGTATGAGTCGTTGAGTCCTCGGCTCTTTCTCAAGTATCCCAGCAGGTCACCGAACGGCACATACTCAATAAGGACAAGCAGGGGATCTATGAAAGAAATGAAAACGTGAGAAAAATAAATAAGCGCTAAGGTGCTCAAAATAATGAGATAGAAAGTTGGGAAACTGTTGAAGTTTGGAAAACCAGCCATATTGACTGGTATATGTATGATTAACAATTATCCTGCGAAATCGCGCGGAATAGTCCACTTTGAAAAAGAGTGATAGCCTGGGATCGAGAGTGGCCGCGCGAACGCTTGTGGGATCGTTTGGGTCTAAATTCACGTGCAAATGGCGAATTTTATTGCGCGACCAAGGTAGGAAAAAATCGTAAACAAGTAGTTAAAAATAATGCACAACAATATTATACTACAGCTGTTTATAAAAAAAGGAAATACTATATTTTGGACATCTGAAGTCTTTCTGTATTAGGTTTTTTCCTTCAAGAATGTTATTGTAAATTTCAGGGAAAATAACACTGCAATCAACTAAAAAGATTCTTTATTTCAAGCTAAAAAATCACGTCAGTTTCGTCTATAAATTCGTCATCTGCCCGTGCAGTTTTCCTTCGCGTCCCCACAAACGATCCCACAAACGCTTGAGCGGCCACTCGATCCCAGGCTGTCACTCTTTTCCAAAGTGAGCTATTGCGCTTGATGGCCGAGTTGGCTAAAATCAGACGATATTCCACAAGATTGAGCAGCATAACTTTTTTATTATTCAACAAATTATCTACGAGTCTCAAAATACAAAATACTTAATAATGTCCTAAAAGTCCTCTCAAATTCAGCATCTCTTTCCAAGATGTTTGGACAAATCTTATTGAACGCATTTCCAAGCATGGAATGTATATACAGGTTACGGCCTCCTGACCGTATATAGGCATTGTAAAGCTTTGTTGAATAATATGTATGTTATTGTCTTCTTATAATTATTAAGTGTGCATTTCCTTTACCAGATTTTGTAACGCATGTTATTCTTTGTTTTCATCTGATCTGACGTCATCAAAACTCTAAAATCTAAACTGTTAATTCTACAAAGCTATTATTTTCTACTAGTATTCTTTTATAATCTTTTTATTTTCTATTATTTAAAAAATAATATATATGGAAAGTTTGTTATCAAAACCCGAGTGACATCCTCGGAGACCCTGAAGCAGTTAGTGGGGGCGAGCGAAAAAAATTGGCAAAGAAAAGTAGGAGAGAACGGATTTTTTCCGTTCACCCCCACTAACTGCTCCTGGGTCTCCGAGGATGCCCGAGTGACTGGGAGTGCTATCATCTCGTGCGCAATAATACGGAAACATTTTGAGAAGCTGTGTTCGGAAAAAATATGCTAATAAAAGAAGTTTTGGCGCGCAATAAAGCTTCATGTTAACTCACGCAAGAATGTAAACAATAGCGGTATTACATTAATTAAAACTCACTAACTTAATGCTCTTCGTGCGGCCGTCACAAGGGGGACTCTGTAAAGTGAGGAAACGGACGGCGGATGGCGGACGGCGGATGGCGGAAAGCCGGACGGAAAGTCGGACGGCGGACGGCGGACGGCGGATGGCGGATGGCGGAAAATAATAAAAATAATAATAAAAATAATATAATAATTAAAATAAATACAAAAAAATAATAATTGAAATAAAAAAATAATAAAAATAAATAAACAAAAAATAATAAATGCCGAATTATTGAGAACTAAAGCAATGCATGTGGTACAAATAAAATATAATTGTGCGTTGATATTACTCATGCGAGACATGCATCAATCGCGAACGGATTGCGTTACAGTGTATTCATTTCAAACTACCAAATTTAACTCGAATATTTAATACATTCGAATATCGAATGTTGATTATATCTCTTTCCACCCCCGTGAGCCGAGGAGCGTGCACGAAAGAATGTCTGCTGTCGCAATTCGAGTCAGATGATTTTTTTTTCGATCACAATAGCAAGTTTCTGAAATTTCCTCTTCGCGTTAGCAGACAATAGCAATGAAACATAGAAACTACAAGGAGAAGATACATAACGAATTATTTGCAACTGAGTGGAAAAAGCCAAGCGTGACAAGGGTGGTTTCGTGACTATGCTGCGGTCCAGTTAGCTGTGAACTGTGTCTGGTTGAATGAAAAGCCATCGCAGTCTTTTTCCAGATTTACTAGCACATCGGCTCACGGGGATGGAAAGAGATATAATTCAACATTCGATATTCGAATGTATAATTAAGCTACGGTTGAATATTCGAGTTAAATTTGGTAGTTTGAAATGAATACACTGTCACGTAATCCGTTCGCGATTGATGAACGGTTATTCTCGATTTGCCGATGGCTTGATGCATGTCTCGCATGAGTAATATCAACGCACAATTATATTTTATTTGTACACATGCATTGCTTTAGTTCTCATTAATTCGGCATTTATTATTTTTTGTTTATTTATTTTAATTATTTTTTTTATTTCAATTATTTTTTTGTATTTATTTTAATTATTATTATTATTTTTATTATTATTTTTATTATTTTCCGCCGTCCGCCGTCCGCCGTCCGCCGTCCGCCGTCCGCCGTCCGCCGTCCGCCGTCCGCCGTCCGCCGTCCGCCGTCCGCCGTCCGCCGTCCGCCGTCCGCCGTCCGCCGTCCGCTTTCCGCCATCCGCCATCCGCCGTCCGTTTCCTCACTTTACAGAGTCCCGTCACAAGGCCGTCACCAGGGATTACAGTAAAGGAGGGTTAGAAAATAATCAGGGATCCACAAGAAGTGGCCGAAACACGCAGCAGCACTCAAAATACCAAAAAACTGAATAAAAATGATCAACGAGCATCGAAATGTTCTAAAACTCCTCCAAATTCAGCAGCGCTTATAACAAGGGCTTTCTAATATAATAATTATATAGCCATTGTGATAATGTTTTGAATAATAGTGTGTTACTGTATTTTTATAATTATAAAGTATCGATTTCCTTTACTAGATTTTGTAACGCATTAAAATAGGATGTTTCTTCAGTTTCTTCATGTATACATGTGATATCATTTAACCAGCATTTCCTTTACCTGTCTCAGTAACACATCCTATCAGCTTGATCACGTGTGGATGCGGTTTCATTTTCTTCATCAATTCAACTTCTGACAACAGGTCTTTCCTGTCAGAATCCGGGGCATTCGCTAGAAAATTAAATACATAAAAATGCCTTGCATCCTTTTCAATGATTTCAATAGTTTATTATTCCTAATCGCACCTTTCAACATTTTGATAGCAACTGTGATGTATTCCTCGTTACCACTTATGTTCCACGCTGTTGCCTTGGCAACTTGAGAAAATGCTCCTTTACCAATTACTTTAATGATTTCGACCTGCTCTCGATTAATTTCCCAGCTTCGCGTTGAGGGATGAAGAGGCATGTAGTCTCCGGTGCTAGCGACTTCATAGGTTGCAGAGTCACCAGACGGAATCATGCTGGAGGACTGTTTATCGGTTTCCATAGGCATTGGATTCTAGTGTGGAAAGACAAGATGAACATTGTTTGTTATCCAATATTCTCTGTGTTAATTACTTTTATGCGATGAATATTATAATGTCTTTTGTTGTTGTTTGTTTAAAAGGAAAACAAAATGTATAGACTTTTCTACTTTAAAGAAGGAGTCTTTCTTTTTTCGCCTCAATTTAACCCAAAGTGTTGAACTATGGAACCAACTTGTAGCAACATCTCCATTCGTATCAGTATAAACTGTCTCCTATACGCTATGCACGTGTTTTTACTTACCAAGGCAATAAGCTCTCCGCCGCATCCTGTGCATATATTCCTTCTGAAATAAATAAAGATTCTCACTATGTTTTATATTTTTGAACTTCAATTAATTTATATTACTAAAGAACTATAAGCTTTTCTGTGCGCAGGAAACGTTATAGATGCACAGATCACATTAAAACAACGTAAGAACAATATTGAGGGTCATTGAAGTTGTTAACACATTTTAATACCAGCTTTGTCTATAAAATATAACAGAGTGAAGCAAAGGAGCATCGGTGTGTCGTAGAGGCGCCAGGATGGCGTTTGCAAGGAAAAGACTGCTTTACTGGCCATTGTGAGATTAATTAATAGGTATTTTTTCTGAAAATGAATAAAACTACTTATCAGCACTATGTAGCAGAAGTTAAGAAAAGAAAATTTCAAGAAAGAGAATGATACTTTAAAGTTTGGAAAAACTGTTTTGGAATTAATGCACAAAGCTTTTCAAAATTGCTTTAAAAACATTAAGAGCCAAACAAGAAACAAACAGATAAACAACAACAACAAAAAACAAGTACAAGTTTGACATGCTGAATTTTAATTTGGTTGAAATGATTTGTATTGAATTACACAGTTACCAAAACACTGATCGTTCTAATTCTGAACTAAATATACAGTATCTTATTAGACATTTTAGTGTGAAGTATCGCTGTATATATTTACGAGTATTTGGCGAGCACGTAGGGCGAGTCAAAATGCAAATGACGAGTAAAACTGTACAGCGATACTACCACACATATCGTGACATATTTGTACTCTTTTCGCATGTTATTTGTTTTGAAATGAGCGGAGGTGGAAAATAAATACATGTAATTAAGTGCGTTGACGTGGTCAAAACAATGTTGATTGTACCGTCTTACTGTTACTTCAGTAAGTCCATTTATAGATGATTGAATTTTACTCACCGACTTGTTTTTGATATCACTGAAATGAGAAAAAACGAAATGAAAAGTATGAACTTCGATGAAATTTGTTCTACAATGTTGGGACAATGGTCAAGTGAACATTATAATGTAGAGGAAAGGTTAATTATTTTTAATTTCATTATTTTTTTCAACGACCGTGTATAAGGGTAAGACCCAATAGTAAGCCCATATATGAAGATTTCGTCTTAATCTGAACGCGCCAAGTGCGCCCACGTTTAATTTTCGGCCGACGTAACTTGTGCATAGTAAAAACAGGAAGAAAGAAGTCTTAGCTTAGTCGAAAGAAAACAACTCTGTGTTTCAATTAAAGGAAGAAGCCAAAGATTATGACTACTTTTAATTAATTGACATTCTTTAGTACGTGCAGAATATGGTATCAGAAGCCATTCTGATTGGATAGTATGCGCGCACAAAAGAATGTGAAGTAATTAAAAGTGGTAACACTTTTGGGCTCCTTGTTGTAAAGCAGCCAGTATTAACTTAACCAGTATTAACTTATCAAATTGCGCTCATTTGTTGCCTAAATATATCGCAGCAAGAGAATCTTCTCTTGATCGCAGTTTTTTTTTATGCAGAAAAGTCTTTATTAAGTGTCAACTTGGTCTAACATTTCTGCTAATTGGGGATATTATTTTCAACAAGAATGGATTATGATGTAAAATAGATTAATTTTAAAAGCAAACATCAACGCTTAGTATATCAAGCAAATATTCCCTGAATGTCACTTACCAGAACGCCTGCGCATTTTCCAGATGACGACACCCAGAATGAGATTAATTATCAGCGAAAGGATGATGAGACTGACGTAAACAGCGTGAAGAATATTATTTTCTTTGTCACAAGAAGAACCTGAAATGTACGAGGCAAAATCAGTTACTGAACATGCGTTGATGAAAAACAAAGGGCAAGTGCTTGGTATGACATCTCATAACAGGAAGCTTAAAAAGCTTACACCTGGGTTTTGAATTCCACCGCTTTCTTGCTCTTAAAACACGGCTCTCAGTTACTGAGCTGTCACGCGAGTCACCTTTATGTCTGTGGTTTGCCTGATTCACAGCAGATAAAGCCGAGGTAATTCCCCCATGAATGACGTAGTTGTTAAATGTAATTGTACTTGTGCGTTGTCAGCAAATATTTACTATCCGTTCTGACTAAAAAGTAAACAAAAAATTCATTTCTCGTTTAAAAAAGAACAGCACATCGCAGGTACCGATGAAATCTTAAGGAAACTCAAGCTTCTCATAAAGTCGTTAACAATCATCCAGTTACTCCCCGTACAAGCTCAAACACACTATAAATTTACGCAGTCACACGACACACTACAACGACTTGTTGCGTTAAATCAATTTATTTAACTGAACTCAGCTAAAATGGACACTTAAAATGTTTCGCATACCCAACATTCATAAAACCCAAGTTCATCAAACGTGTATAATCAAAATAACTACAGGAAATTTAACACACCAAAGTAAAATTATTTGGCGCGAGTCACGTTAATGTATGTGGTTTTCGTGATTCGTAGCAGTTGGTAATCCCCCCGTGAATGACGTAGGTTGTTAAATTTAATCATGTCTCGCGTTGTCAACAAATATCTACTTTTCGTTTCGATTAAAAATAAACATTTCATTTACTCATCTCCTTGAATTAAATTATTGTTGTACGGCGTTGTAAATATTAATTTGTTTTCCGTTCCAACTAAAAAGTAGACAAGAAATTCGTTTCTCATTAGAAAAAGAGCACTGTTTTAGGAAAATTTCACATACGTTTGGCTCAAGTAAGTTCCAAGTTCGTCAAACGTGTACGTATAATTCTAATAACTGCATCAAATTTAACATACCAAGCTGACATTGCTCGGAGTTAAGACGTGATTGAAAATGCTGTGTTACGCGAAATGCACTCTGCCCCAGCTCTCATTCTCCCGGTTTGGTCGAGTGACGCGACCGAGGCATTTAGTCACCCACACAAAACAAAAACACGTCCGGATTAATATTACATACCTGTCGTGCCGCGGGACTGTTGATCTCCACCATTGATATCTATGAAAGACTTGATCGGTTAGAAGCGAAATATTTGTTGTGTGTTTGCCCTTTTTACTCATTAATCATTTTATAATTTCGATAGGAGATCCACGTTAAAAATAATGACAATTAAGTGTATAACTGAAAGGGAGAAGGTAGTGGTGGTTATCAGTAGAAATTAAAAAAATAGAAAATGAATAACAAGTATGGATCGCATTGCAATTTCTTGCTCTTCAATGACCTACAATCGCGAAGTTATTAAAGTAGTGCGAATAAGTTTTATTTTGAACTGAACTATGAAACAAAGACAAACATCTCTATCGGGAAAAATAGTTGTTATAATCTTGAGGGAGAAAACTTTAAGACGTTTACTTGTCTCATCAGATATATTACTAAGCGCTTGGAGTACTTCAAATAGAAGCACTTCAACCATTCCGTTACCAAGGAGATTGTTAATGGAAATTAAACAGCTTCAACAAACAAATAAAAATAAAATTCAAGTTAAATAAACACCGGACACCAAAAATATTCAAGATAATACTGTATAACCTTCTAATGTCTTGACTCTCTTGATCTTTCCATCTTCTTTAAAACTTTCACCAAGTTCGTTTGTTGCAGTAACTCCAAATTCGTACACCTTGCCTTTCTTCAACTTAACTTTCAATTCTCTAACTGAGATATCTGTAATGGTCTTTAGCCTGGTCCACTCTCCTGGTTTACCATCAGTCACTATTCTTTGGTACACAGTGTACATTGTGATTACTTTTCCATTGTTTTGTGGTTCCCTCCACTTCAGTGTAATTGTATCTTCCTTTATTTCACTGGGCAGGTCGTATATTTCCGCTGCAGCTGGGACTCCTGTGGTTAACCAAAACATCATAATAACTTGTTTATTTTAGCTGCATATGTGAAGCCAATAGGCTATTTCTGAGTTCTCTTTGCCTTTGTTTCAAAATGGCTGTGGAAAACTTATTGATTTCCACGACCATCAACTTGAGTAAAACTAATATGAAAGGTTTTGTATACGTACCAGACCATATTATGAAACAGCGGCTAAAGAGAACTCAGAACAATTAGCCTATTGTATGGTTCTTTTTGACTGCACGGTCTTTCCTAAACC